>UCOL01004353.1:0-14979 GCA_900474335.1 Ormyrus nitidulus
CGCGGCCCTCGCCGGTCACGCGGACGAGTCTCTCTCTCTCTCTCTCTCTCTCTTCTCCTCTTTTTTTTTAATCCCCGAGCATATAGCTCCTCTCTCTCCCTCTCTCCCTCCTTCGTCCCTCGGCTTTCGATTCTGCCTTTTTTTCGGACGCGAAAAAAGTCAGTCCGCGTATTACGGGCTGGAGAATTTTCGTTCGGAGCTTCGCGTTTCGAGCGCGGCGATGGAGCGCCGCTCCGACCTGCTTTTTTTCGAAAATTTTAATTTAATCCGCGGCCTCGATTTTTTGCGCACTTGGTGCTGCTTAATTAAAACGCTGCGAGAGAGCCCTTGCTTTCTTTCCCGACAGCGAATTTATTAAGAAATTGAAGATTCCTAGGAGGGTGGGGTGGGGGGGGGGCAAGCGCTCGATGATGCGCTCTCGTTTTTCCGCAAAAGAGCGCTGCAAAGGGTTTCAGGGGAGGAAAAGCGTTATGACTTGGTGCTCGTTAATGAGCTTTGCTCCGCGAGGAGTCACTGCCGTCCTACTGAAAATGCGAGGATGATTGTCATTTTTCCTTTGAGGCACGGATGAAAATTATCGCTGTAAATAGAAAGATAATCGCTTTGTAGATAAAAGGCTTCTCTGAAATGCTGCAGGAAAAGAAAGCGATTGAAAATTTCTATTTTTTTAAATTCTCGATGTAAAAATGCAGGGCTTCGGTGCAACAACTCCCTTTTTATCGAAAAATAATTTTATTACATATCTGCACTAAAGATTCGCAATATTTCTATCTTGCTTAATTAATCGGGTCAGTCTCCGTTACGTAATGCCTGCATCTCACGCGCGAGACGTCGTTATTTGACACTCAATTTAACTGGCGACCGTTCCTATAATTATCTTCCTTCCTTCGAAAAAAATGGAATATATATATATCTATCGCTCTCTGCGCGAGGAAAATAAGCTTATCTCCTGTTTTTCGTGGAAGCCGATGATTTTTTCCGTTAAACTCCGATTTCTATTCCATTTCCCCCCCATCGCGGAGTCAGCTTTCGTCGGCAGCCGTGCACACATCCGCGCGCGCGGCTTCGTCATCGATCAAGCGACATCCGCGATAACCTTGCCCCTCCGCGTTGTTCCCCCCTCGAGAGAGAGAGAGAGAGAGAGAGAGGGAAAAGGACGGCCTCGCGTCTACGCGGAAAAATGCAAAGAGCCCCCGAGGCGCCAGTCGCTGTCGCGCGATAGACAAAAAAAGCGCTTGCGCGCGCAGAGACCATCGACGACGCGACGAAGAGAGAGAGAGAGAGAGAGAGAGAGAGAGAGAGAGAGAGAGAGAGAGGAGAAGAGGCCGGTGGAAGACAAAAGGAGAGAGGGGCCGTTGTTCGGCGAAATAGCCTAACGGAGAGAGAGAGAGAGAGAGGCGAATTTATTTTCGTACATCAGCCGCGAGTGCGCGGCCTCCTCCCTTTTCCCGGGGATTGCGTGCCCCGGAACGAGAATCGCGCGCTGAAAGGATCTCCTGACCGGAAATCTTAGGCCGGCCATCGGAGCGAGAGAGAGAGAGAGAGAGAGAGTGGACGATCCATCTCCCTCCCTCGGCCCACGCTTCCGGAATGACGCAGGAAGTCCCGCGCAAGGGACAAACACGCGAGAGAGAAAGAGAGAGAGAGAGAGTGCACATACGCGAGAGGCCCCCGCTCTCTCCCTCTTTCAGCGTAGCGCCGTCCTTTTTTGAGCGGCTATGTATAGCCGCCGCCGGTGGCGTGCACGCAAGAGGATATCGGTCGAGCCCACGAGTCGTTAACGCTTTTCCTTCGCAAACACGTGCCGCGCGCGCTCTTGTTGTCTTCTCTCCCGCTTTCTGCGTCGCGATCCGAAGGAAAGATTGCGGGGCGGCGAGGAGGGAAGTCGCCGAGGATATGGATAGGGGGGACACGAGGCGACCGCGGGCACCGTTCGCTGGAATCCGAGGGGTGGAAATCCTTTTTTTTTTTTTTTTTTTGAGGGAAAAAATCGCGTATTTTATGTAGGTCAAGAGCTGCCGAGCGATTCGAGATAATGAGCGAAAATGTTCAGGAGGTTGAGCAAATTATTTTTCCGATGAGTTATTTAATTAAACACGTCGTTTAATTACTGTTTCTAATTAATCCAACATTCATTTCTGAGCGCTGATAGCTCATTTTTTAAGGAGGATGTTTTAAAAGGTAAAATGGTTGACGGAAGTCGAGGCTCGCCATGCTGATGGTTGGTTGGTTGAAGAACGATGGATTCCGACCATTTTTATACCTGTTTCCAAACGATTTGCTGTAGTATAAACAATTTCATTCGATTGATATTTAATCAGAAATTGCAAAAAAGTATAATATTAAGACAAGCTGCTACAAATCAGGTTGAATTGTCTAATGGTTTTTTGATGGAAGCATATCGATGAGAATGCAGCTGAGAGTTGATGGCGTCATCCAAGATGGATGCAGAAAAATTGTACACAGATTCTATACACTCACTACTGGATTTGACTAAGTTTTGAATCTGTCAAATTAGCTAAAAAAAAAAAAAAAAATTTGTTCAAGATTTTGAAATAATGAATTTGAGGCATTTTTTTGAGTTTTCCTGCAACGAGCGGCCATTTTTCTATAAGCGTCGTTTTCCAAACTTTCACTTTCTGAAGAACCTATAGATGAACGCTTCGGACGCCATGACTCACCCTACCAAAGATCGCCATTGGCGGCATCTGTAGCATCAAATGACTTAGAAGAGAGAAAATGGCTATCTTTTTTTCCTAACTCGATGCGTAAAATTTGTTTTTAAAATGCTATTCTCGCACGCATTTGGTTAGCGTGCGTAAAATAAATTCATCGTGCAAAGAATTACATGTTGGTTTAGTGCAAGTTTAAAACGAAATAGAGAAATAAATTTTATCTCACGGAGAAATTTATTATAACGCGCACTTTTATGCATTTTTTGTTTATTTCAATGGTTTATGGCTATACTCATTATTCTAACAAGGAGAGTGTACGACATTTGGGTAATTGATTTTTCTGTAACTTTGGGATATGTTTTCTAATGTTAAAAAATTATAGTCAAAGAAAGCATGACCATTAAAATAACAAAAAATCCACTTACGTAATATTAGCTTAATTTTATTGTAAATTTTTATTTAGCTATAACAACATGTTGGTCTGAAGCTCGAACAGGTTTTAAGCATTTTATTAGTCGATCAGATTAAACTAATCTCTTGACCTTTGCGAATCTAACTTTCATGCATGCCTTTTAGGTTTATTAAGCCAGGTTATTTTTAATTAGAACATTAAATACGCTATAATTTTGAACCGATGCTGCACGAAAATTCGTCAGGTTAATTTGAAATTCTTAATCCTTATCGAGCGCACCATAATAACTAAACAAAATACTCCCAGAAGCGCGAGCGTCCTTAAACTATTTAATGCAAAAGACAATCTTTAGAGGGCCGCGCATAAACCTAGTTTTCACGTCGTCTCGCCTCCTGCTGACAACTTAATCCCTCGACCTCAGCGCGTTTCACAAGCCGAGTCGAAAGTCGCTATACGCCCATTTCAAGGCTACGTACTTGGCCGCCTCCCGCGGGTCCGCCAGCTATACGTCGTCTTGTTTTTTTCCGTCCTTTTTCGACGGGGGAGTATAACTTCCGAAAAGAGTGCCGGCGAGTTTCGCAGCGAAATTGCGATTGAGTGCCGGCCGGCTCTTGTAAAAAACGAAGGGGAGAGAGAGAGAGGAGAAGCGGTAATGAAATACGTTAATTATGGCGGAGATAAGTCGTCGCTTGACGGACGAGTCAAGTGGCTTTTCCTGTTTGCTCGGAGATCCCGAATTTAAGCTTCATTACGCAAACATATTCCGACGCGCTTAATTCTCATCCGAGTCTCCTTTTGCGCTGCCTTTCGTCTTTTTTTGTTCTGCTCGCTTCACCCGCACACGTCTAGGCAGCCTTACAGTTTTAATGTGCTTTATAATACGTGTATTCGTAATGCATTGAAATGCCTTATTTGCTCTTTTGTAATGGAACCTTTAAAATGCTTATCAACGTCGAAATTTATTAAAAAGAGAAAAAATTGTGGCTGTATTTGTAAAAAGATTCGTACACAAAAGTAAAAACACACTTAATCTCAAGAAGCGTATGATTCAAGTGTTTTCACAGATAATATATGTAAAGTGTGCGAGAATCAAATCTAAATTTGCACAATTAATATGTTTCTTAATTTAGTTGCTTATACTTCCTTTAATGTATCGCCTAAGCCGATCGTAAATGATTACATCAAGTCACATTATTACCCGCCGATTAAAAAGAGCCTCAAAATTTATTCACTTTTCTGAACCACATTGCTAAAATAAAAAAAAAAAAACCCGAAAGAACTCCCATCGCCTAAATATCCCAAGCAGAATAATTTTTCACTCGGCAAACAAAACTCTCCGCCAGCGGCATCATCCTCGCCCAAAAAAGAGCCGGAGCGAAGAAGCGGCATCGACGCCCCAGCCCTCGTCACCAGCGTCGGAGCAGCGAGCTCGCGACCTACAAAAAGGAAAAGGGCGAGGAGAGAGAGAGAGAGCCCGAAGAACAAGCGGCGCGCAGAAGAAGTTTAGCTGAACGCGATATAGCCGGCACGGGGGGAGGGAAGGAGGCGCAGGAAAAACGAGGGTGGAGGGACCGCGCCAAGTTACGGCTAAGGGCGCGAGGGCGGACGCGCCTGGCCATCACGCGCTCGCCATTATACTCTTTCTCCCCCTCGCGGCGGCGGCGGCAGCACGCGATTACACGCGCACACGTACACCGACGCAAGGCGCGGGGAGAGGATGAAAGGGCGTGAGCGCGCACGAATTTCTCGCGCAAAACCGCCGAGCGAGCGCGGAATTCATTAAGGCCGCAGGCTCGGGGACGAATGGAAGCAGGGGGGGGTGGAGGATGTCGGATGAGACGGAGACCGCCGCCATCGTGCTATATATTTGCCTAATCGATAGTCTCCAAGGACGAGGCTTTTTATTCGAGTCGAGTAATTAAAGATTTCGAGCTTCGAAGATGCTCTTTTCCGCTCAATTTTCGGGAGTTTAAAATTACAAGTTCAAGCGCTGAAAAAAAAGTAATTAATAGCATTTCATTGCTGCAAAATGTAGGTTACTAATGGGCTGTAGTTGCGAAAGCACAATAGAAAGTAAATGTAGCCGCAGAAAAATCCAGCAAGAAAGAGCAAAGGAAGTTTTAAAAAGTTTTACGACGCTCAAAGTTTTTTGTAGAATTGACTGCAATATATCATGTCGGCATTTAGCAGAGCTCTGTTTTGATTGAAAACACTTGTTGCAGCGGAGCCAGTCGTTTTATTACGAAAACAAGGTGCTTTCTTTGCATCGTTTAAAACTCCACTAAAAAGAGGATACAGCCCCGTTAATTCGCCATGAAAACTTTAAGGCAAACTCGGAACTGCACCTAAAACTAACCGTGCCGTCGTAATTAAGAAAATCCCCCGGAATCTCGTCAGTGGGTAAATTTTGGCAAAAGGGACACACAGAGGCACGGTGCAGTGCCGGGCGGATATCCCGCGAGAGTCGGTCCGCTGCTCTCCACCCTCCGGCTCCTGCGAGTCGCAGGCGCGGGATTCCCCGCTGCGCCGAAAGAACGCCGCGAGGGGGGAAAAAGGAGGTCGGCGACGACGACGACGCCGAAGGTCAATAATGTAACGAAGCTCGCGAGAGCCAGCCAGCGGGGATATCGCGCGACGCCAGACCCTCATATCTGCGCGCGAGCTTTCCCGCAAGCTCTCTGTAGGCGGGGTGGGGCGCGGGACTAACTGCCTGCCTGAGAGAGAAAATTCCGCCTGGAAGTTTCGGATTTTCCTTTTGTCTTATCTGTTTGCTTCGACGAAGGAAGCATTTTTCTGCTAATTAGAATAATGTGAGAAAATTTTAATAAAGATTATCTGTCTGTCTGGAGTCATAAAGATTGGAATTGGTGCTATGTAGATATAGGGATGTTTACCTATTTTGAACTGTTAATAAATATCTATCACCTTTTCTTTTGACTTTATAAATAAGGTAGACTAGACTTCACAAAGGTAGACTTAGACTTTTTAAAGGTTTATAAAGGTACTTCAGGTATTTGTTGTTCTATTGACTTAGTTCCTCTTAGGTATAGACTTATTAAATCTTCGTAGCATCTGTTTCGTCTTTACTTTTCTATCAAAGTCACAATTTTTACACCCTCGGAGTAATCCCGCATCAATATTTGTACAATACTGATCGCATACAATAAATATAAATCAATGAAAATAGCTAATTTTCTCCATACGAAAAATGCTTTCGAGAATCACATCTCCAACCAGTAAATACTTGGCGAAGGCTTCCGCAAACAGCGAGCGTTCCGCTAATTTATTCGAAAGTTGCAGATTAATATACAGCCATACGAGACTCTGACGGCCGCAACAATTTCGCCGGCTCGAATCGGCGGCCGTAAATTTCGTCGCGGCCCCCGCGTACGGCGACTGCTCCCTAATTACGGGAAATCGATTAATGAGATTCCTCGCGCACGCAGACTGGCAGCTTCGGTCGCACACGGACGAGGACACCCTCGGGGAGCGAGAGAGAGAGAGAGAGAGAGGCCTTGCGCGGCGCGTCCTTTTTTTCTCTCTGCCCTGCCTGTTTAATTCCCGCCCTTTCCTTCGCCTTTTCACTCGGTCGAGCACCACGGCGAGCGCCACGTGGCGAGCGGGGAGAGCAGCTCTGTACTCCTTTGTTTTTCCGTTCTCTCCTTCCGTCCGGACGATTTGTCGCGCATTTGCAGGTTTGTCAAGTAGGACTAGGCGCTCACGCCCGCGCCAACAGACAAAGGACTCTTTCTTTCTTTCGTTTGCTCTTTTTTTCCTACCGTTATGCTCGATGAGCCGAGCGGAGCTAGTTTTTATCGGGGAGACGGAGGCAAGCGAGATATATTGACTTGCTGCACTGAGCTTAATCACAATTTGGCAATGAAAATTACGTTACTGATTGCGTTTTTATAATAATGATAATAATAAGATAAACTTTTTGAAATGAGTTCAGCGAGGCGCCGATGATGCAGTTCAGGTTCAAGCGATGACGGGGAAAACTTTGTTTTGAAGCTTTGCTTTGTTGCACTGTTAAAATTAGTGATTTTTGCAAATTTCAATTAAACCTTCTATTGGCGGACGCTAAGTCGTAAAACAAGAAACGATAAGCAATACGACATTTAATGCAAGCCTTATATACATACTAATGAGTTAAAATTACAACTCCGAGCTTGTAAATAAAACATAAACTCTTTACGGTACACGTAAACAAGTTCTGACTTGACTTTATAAAGTCAAACTTTGTATTACAATTATACCCAATATTTACATGAAAAAAGTTAAATACTAATTGTTTTTAATTAATTGAAAACAATTAGTATATTTACTTAAATATAAGAAACCTCATACTTTCGTGGTAAAAAGATATTATAAATGCAACTCAATTATGTCGCAGCTTTTGAAAGGCCAATTCAATGCTTGAAGCATTTCAAAGGGACAGTTCTTCGGCCACTTTTCGCTGTCGGTAAATCATTAAAGCTCATTCTCGACTCGCAAATTTGTCTGCCCACACTTTTTTTCGCCCCGTCAGTTTCAGCTTTATTTATATCGCATGGGCGTTAAACACACAAGTGTTATAGTCGCTTCGGATAAATATTTTTCTTCTTACAGGCGATCAATGCTTTTAATTGTTTCCCCGTGAACTAGACGCGCCACTTGTTTTACCCATGCAGGAAAATCTAGTCTCCTATTGTAACGAAATCACGGCGCTCGTATTGTTGATTTTATATGCGGAGGGGGAAGGCAAAACTCTCGAGTGTTGACTTTAACCCTCAATTGAGCAGAAAGCGTCGGCTGAAAAAGGGGGCAAAGTTTCTTTAAAGTAGCATCGGCTGAGCTCGATGAATTATGCATTTCTGTAGTCGCGAACCTTCACGATCGAATTATCATCTCTCCTTTTTTTTTCGTCCCTCCCAGCTTTGTGTATACAAAGCTCTCGAGAGAACCTTGGGAATCTCTTGGGCGAAAATGAAAAGAACAAAACTGTGAATGCGGCCTTTTAATTATTTAAAAGCGCGTTGCATTAAGATACGGGGAAAATAAGCTTCTGTGACGTTAACAGGGGATCAATCGAGTGACGTTTAAATTAACTTTTTTTGTTTGAAACTCATACCATTAATTGAGGCGTTAATTTATTCTTGCAACATAATTAATTAGATCATTTATAGATCTGACTTTTTTATCGATTTACATTGACTCTAAATCTCATCTAAATGCATTAAACGAGTGATTAAAATCTAAATGTAAAAATTTGTTTAATTCTCAACAACAGCTAAACAAATTTAAACTAAAAAGTCGAACTAAATATTTGATGTATCTTTAAAGTTCAGATTTGAATCAACAAAATATTTTATATTCTAATTCCGATTAACCTAATTAGTTATAATCCAATCTTTTTAAAGATTCAAGTAATAACTAAACTCTGCCTGAAAACAAAATTCCACCCGACAGGCAATTCTGAAAACCAGCGACTTGTCAACAAAAATTAGCTAATCCCTTACTCTTACAGAACTGCAGAAAAAGCCGTAATCCAGAGATAAACTGTAATTAATCCTTCGACAGGTCACGTAACTATCGAGCGGCGCATAAAATATGTATTCGATCAAGGCTTATACTTGGCTATCCGCGCGCATCGGCACTGCGCCTCGCCACGCAAGCCGCCGCACACCAATGCACGCATCAGGGCTTGGGCTCGTGTGTGCGTGCACTCGCGAGCGGGGCGATGTCTTCATCGGCGAGGCGCCTCCTCCTGCGGTGAGGTGAGCGCGACCCTTTGTACCTCGGCCTGCGACTCGGACGACGACGCCTCCGCTTTTCTTTCATTCGCAGGCGTGCACATGTGGCGCCCGCGGCAAGCGCGACATATGCGAGCGACGCGCACCGCTGCGCCGGGAATCGAGATAAAAATGCTCGTTAGGCGACGGAGATGCCGGGTATTCGAGACGCCGCCTCGAAGCTCAGAAGTTGCGTAATGCGCAAATCATGTATAATTCGCGCTTTTGCAATGCGCGACAGCGGGTATTGGGCGATTTCGGATGGGCTTCGAGCATCGATCGATGTTGGTTGTAAGTGTTTTTTTGTTAGGACTTTGAGAGGGTATCGATGTTGAGTTTTTTGTGGGCAAGATGATTTGATAGCAAGGGGTGGTTCAGTGTGTTTTCTTAAAATTTGTTTTAAGCTCCGTAGAAAGAAAATCCACCAATTAGTGCGTTCTGCAAAATCACAACGAAATCAAAATCTGAAAAATTGGCCTCGTTCAATAAAAAATCCAATAAACTTACAATTATACGAAGAAAAAAGATAAAGCAAGGCTTCATTTGAAAGAGATTTTAGAGCTTTACAAAGATTTATACTGTAAATAGCACTGTGTCGAGATTGTCATTTAATAAACGCATGAATAAACGAGCGTGAAAACAGAGGTCCGAAAAGAAGAGTAAGTACGGAGTGATGAAAACAGAATGACGAGGTATAGTAACAGCCCCCGCGCCCCGAAATTATCGGAGAAAAGAAAAGGTCGCGGAAGCTAGAAAGAGAGAAAAGCCTTCGTCGCATAAGGGGTTAAATTAATGATATTCCCCGTGCGAGCGCACGCGATAAAGGGGCCATTCAGCGATCTTTAATAACGGGCTTTTCCTCCCTTTCTCTCGCCCGGGAGTTCATACATAAAGTCGGCAATCGGCCGCGTGTACGCTGCGACCAACTCTCTCTCTCTCTCTCTCTCTCTCTCCTCTTTATTTCTCCTCCCGAGCGCCTCGCGTCACTGGGTTACTGTACTTTGTAGCTTTATCCTTCCCTCGGTCGTTTATCTGCGCGTGATTTACGAGTGAAGAGTCGCGCGCGTTTTCTCTCTCTCTCTCTCTCTCTCTCTCTCTCTCTCTGCTGGCTTTCGTACGTCTGCGCCACGGCAATAATCAAAGCGTGAACGGATCAAGACCGGGGTCGGCTTTTTATTATTATTTGGCTCGCGCGTGCGTGCTGCGGGGGTGAGAAAGCAGCCGGGGGGATCAGATATGTATCTCCGCACAAATACTGACAAGCATTCGCGATGCGACGGAGCGTGCGGATAGTTTGATTGTGTTCAGGTCGGAGCGATTTGTTTATTTACTCGCGCTTCGCGAACTATATTTCGATTGCCGGGTATTGATAAAGCCCCGCATTAAGAGAGATTGATTTTTGTCTGCTTGCGGCTATCGTTTCCTCGATGGGCAGGATATCTAAGGAGGCTTGTTTACAATCCGTTTGAAAGAGAGTTCTTGCATGTGGCAGCGAAATCATTTCACGCTTATGAAAGTGGCTATGATAAATTTAATTTAAAAATGTTGGTGCTTATTAGTTTAATCGTTAGAGTGCTGAAAAGCCACTATAACGACGAGGAAAGTTACTTATTTCATAGGTTTTTTCCTTTTCTTATAGTTAGAAACTTCAAAGCCCATAGAAATGTTCTTTTTTTTAAATTAAAATTTTAAGATTACGCTTCAGGTCCGAAAAACTATTATTAAAATAAATGCATTTTTGGTTCAGACAATAAAAGTATTAATTTTCTAAACGTTTTGAAAACTTATTGGATTCTTTATTTTGCCCTCAAAGTTTTAATGAGAAGGGTAGTAATAAATAACACAGCTATAAAGGACCTTCCCAACGGTACAGAAGAATTTTGCCTGCAAAGGAAAACGTACGAAAGTTGTTTCACGAGAAAGTACATAAAAAAATATACAGAATGAACGAAAAAATAATCATTTTAAGTGTCGGGAACTTAGAGATAATTGTACAATTGAACGAACTTACCTGTGAAGTTCAATTGAGATTGTATGAAATGCCTCTTCCTCATGATCAAATGGTAGTACCCCCGCTTCGCGCTAGAATCCGCCAAAATTACCACACTTTTAAAGCAAAAAACTGAACGTACGGACGCCCAGCGCCGCCACCGCGGCTCTCTCGCACCAACGACGCTCGCCGATCCTCATTAGTTTAAAGTGTTGCCGTTTTAAAATTGGGGAATCTATAACAATTTATAGATAGGGAATGTAAGGGAGGGATTGATCATTTCGGAAGAGGCGTTTCATACAATCTCAATTGAACTTCACAGGTAAGTTCGTTCTAAATGGTAGATGTTTAAAGTTCAAAAAACGGCAACTTATAAGGTAGAAAAGTGTACATTTGATGAATACATCAGATTAAGTATTAGTAAATAATAGTAATAGTATTATAAAATTGTCATAATAGCACAATTATTTATTGATATGTTGCGTCATTTAGACAATCTAAAAATATGTTATTCTTTGTGAACCTTGTCATTCAAAGCGAGGTCCTACGGATAACTTTATGCTTATTGTTTTCATTCAATATACTAAGATTATTAGTAACAAAACATAAAATATTTGTCTTCGTTAAAGATTATCTTGCTAAATATACATATTCACAATAATTGCTAAGAATATTGTTAAGCAGTTCATCTTATTTTCTTGTAAAGAAAATATCCATAAAATCTTTCAAAAATATGTATATATATAAATCTATTTATTTATTTATTTTTTAATAATTCTGATTATCTATTCATTTAGAATAATTTATATAGTGTAAAAATCTTTATTGAAAAAACCTTTCTATTAAACACTATTTGTTTAGCATAAATATTTCAGATGTCTGTAATATATGCAAATTTTTAATTTTTTCTTATCGAAAAATTTCTCTAAGCCATGTTAAAATAACCAGTTCGAAAAATTATTATATGGGTTATTTACTAATTGAGCTAATTATTATATGGGTTAAAAATTATGGTTAAAACAAAAATTATGGTTATAAGAATAACTTCGATAACTCGTAAATTCAATGGTTAAACCAAGAAAGACATGATTAACTTTATGACATTTGTGGAGAGCGAATGCTTCATATTTGAATCTATATTAACCTGTCTGCATAGCTTGAAGGAAATTTTCCTTGCCATTTCGACCCGGCAATCAGGATACGTTAGATTTACGTCTCACTAAATAAAAATAAATAGGCCGAGATCTCTTTGATCTCAAGATCGGCTGCGGAACTGGATTCAGCCTTTTCCGTCTAGCCTAAATACTATTTATACTGGTTATACTATTAATTCGCACAAAAAGGGTGTATCGACGATTTGTAGAAACATCTCTAACGTCGGGGTTCCTTTGGAGAATGTGCCCACCTTTAAAGCCATCTTCTTTCGATAACTAAAATAAAATTGTAATATTTTTGGAGTTTGCCTATTGCTCGAGCGAAATTCATGAGATGAGTATTCGATCGTAAAAGGATCGAAAAAATAGCTCGGTAAAAAGCAAGAAATACTCGTTAGTAAGCAATTTTCATCAAGACATTTCAGGAATTTTGGACATTCAGATTTTTTCCTGTCAATATTTTGTGATCAAAATTCCTATGATAAAAAAAATATGAAGTAAATTATCAATAGTCGCATAATTTTCCTACCAATGAAGTCAGACTCCAAATTCATTAAAAAAAATTCTATTAGATAAAATGATTACATAAAATGAAACACACAGTTGTCATTCTCCAAGTAGAAAATGCAATTTTGAGTATAATTTCTTAAAGAAACCTCGTGTTTCTGTAAGACTCGTTTCTACGAATATATCAAATTCTGTACAGATGTGAAAGAGACAGAGATAGACTCAATGGCTTGTGGACTTCAGGTTTTCTGTTCTTGTATAGATACTTGTTAAGAATTATATATATCTTGATTTTTAGGTTAGTACCATGCACAAACTCTCGTGGCTTCAACCAAGAGCCGTAAAATCATAATAAAAATTATGTGATTTTTCCCAAATGGAAACTAAATGAAATAATAGTTGATCGTAATTAAAACTTATATGCCTTTATTACGGTAGTGCCTAATTAGAAGTAATCTGAATCCAACCAGAAAAAATGTGCATAAGAATAATTAAGAGTTATTATTCTCCAATAGGCTAGAGCCTTGCAGGAAATATTTAAATTCGATATAGTATGATAACCACAATCAAAACAGAATTTTTTGATCAGATTAGGCTTGACAATAAATTCATTAATTGACAATAATTGGAAAACTGCCTTATAAGTTATATATCTCTGTATAAGTTTCATTATTAGCATTTTGATCCAGGACATTTCAGATTTTATAAATACAACTTTCCAGGACATTTACATTCTTCCAGGACAGTCCTGGATGCCCCATACGTTTAACGTATGGGTTGTAGGATACACACTGAATGGATTATTTCTTTAGTATATGTATATCCCTATCACCAGGGTCTTGAAGCAGAACGTTTTTGCTTATATATATAAATATATTTATATACTTGTTTATCAGGTTAGCGCCTGATTAAGTATTTCCTCAATTTTCAATAATCATTTATAATAATTAAAAAACTACTTTTTGATCAATCATGCTCAGGCTAATAATAATTTGTAAATACAATTAAGTCTTAAAGCTGTCTTAATTATGTTAAAGTATTATATTTCTTGGCCAGGTTAAGGCTGTTAACAAACTATTAAAATTCAGTAGTTTTAGATAAAAAGTTAAAAATTTTTATTATATGTAAATTTAATCCAACTTGATATATACAGTAAATAAAACTGTATTCTTTGATAGGTTAATGGCTGAGGAAAAAACTATTTTCCTTAATGTAAATTTTACCCAAACAGTGAAATCTGCATTTTTTGATCAGGTTAGAGCCTGATAAGAATTTATTTAATTTAAATCAATTTTTACGTAAACCGTTAAAAGACTGTACTCCTTGATTAGGTACGAGCCTGTCAAGAATTTATATAAATCAAATTTTTACATAAGCATTAAAAAACTGTATTCCTAGATGAGATTAGAACCTGACAAATAATTACTTAACTTAAATCCAATTTTACCTAAACAGTTAATCAACTGTATTCTTTGATCAGGTTAGGACCTGTCAAGAATTTTTATAAATTATCTCGTATCTATTTCCCAGACTTTAGTCTGGTTTTATAATTGGGCATTTATGCCCGTTTGATAAATAAATAAATCAAATAAAATTTGTATAAACAATTAAAAACTTCACTCCCTGAGCAGGCTAAAGTTTATCAAGAAAATTATGAAAATACCAAATATAATGCTTATAAGCAGATAAAATCTGTTTTCCTTGACCAGGCCAGAATCTGACGAAAAACTTTAAATTAATTATAAATTTTATATAAACAGTTAAAAAGGCTGTATTCCTTGAACAGGATAGAACCCGTCAAGAGATTATGTAAATTATATATATATATATATATATATGTATAGTAAAAGCACTGGACTTTGATCAGGTCAAAAACTGATAAGAAATGAATTAAATCAATTCATATTTTATTTGTGTATGTACAGTAAAAATTCTACTCATTTAACAGGTTAGAGCCTGTCAAAAAATTATACGAATTTTTCATAAACAGTAAAAAAACTATTCCTTAATTAGGATAGAGTCTGTCAAGAAATAACACAGAAAATTTTTATAAACAGTAATAACTATATTCCTTAGTCAGGATACAGCCTGACAAAAAATTATTTCAATATTTTCAAATTTTTCCAAACAGATAAAATCTGTATTCATTGATCAGGCTAGAGCCTATCAAGAATTAATAGAAATTTTGTATACACAATAAAAAATTGGACTTCTTTATTCAGGATAGAGCCTGGCAAAAAAATATACAATTAAATTAAAATAAATTAAAATATAAGCGTTAAAAACAAAAAACTGCATTCCTTATTCAGGCTAGAGCCTGACAAGAAAAAACATTCACTCTGCAAACAGTTGCATGTACAACAGTTAAAAAACTGTAATTCTTACTCAGGTTAGAGCCTCGTAAGAAATTATACGATTTTCTATCACTCGGCAACACAGATAGGCTGTGTATTTTAAACAGGTTAGAGCC
>UCOL01004354.1:0-14989 GCA_900474335.1 Ormyrus nitidulus
ACCTACTCACAAAACTGAAAATATCAGCTTCGTTCATGCGCAGCAGCCTTATTTTGGTCCTGTCTGGTGTGTGTCGGGGTGTCGTTTATGTCGAGCGCGACACGCTTACAGAATAAGGCCCCTGGCTATATGGTGTACGAGTGGAGCATAGGTATTGGGATTTGACATTTAGAGTGTCGCCGCCTACCGGCGCAAAGTCAAAATACTTCATGCTTGTAACCTTTGCCTGCTGCTATATCTGTATCTATATATCTATATATCTATACTTCTAATGCTAAGCGCTAGCTTAGTGCCGCCATATTTGTTGCTATAGATATTGACCACGCCTCCATGTCAAATCCCAATACGCGAGAAAGAGAGAGAGAAAGAGGGGGAGACGATCTTCGTGCGCTTTTTCATCCTGCACGTGATGCGTGCTGTCGTGGATCGTCTCGAGACCGCGACCTTATTTATTTATTTTTTTCTTGGACTCGCGTTGCTCTCGCGCGGTTTGAGTGGCGCTTTAAAGCTCGCGTCCTTGGGAGGCTGCGGTTCAGTGGTACCTGAAAATAGTACCGATTATTTGAAATTGGAGCGATAGATTGGACAAGAGAAGACAAGTTTCTTGGCAAAATTCAAGCCGAAAAGTAAAAGCAGTTTAGTCCGCCCGAGTTGCAATCTTTCTCGTCCCCAAGAAACTTGGCCCTTTACGCGGAGCGTCATCGAGCCTCGTTAAAAAGTCCGCCCGAGTCCGTCGTCCGAACCGAGTCGGCAGTCGGACGAAAGGCCGAGACTCCCGGCGTTGCTTTGCATTCGATACGTAAGCGGGACGCCTCGCTACATACCTCCACGCGACGGAGATCCATCGGCTCCGATATACATTTCTCAGGCGCGAAGGAACGCTCGGACGATCCGCGGCGCGCGGCTACCGGGTTTTCAATCGCGACACGCCCCTTCCGCCGAGTAATTAATTCGCTCTTTGCCGAAGAGCGGCTCTCTCTCTCTCTCTCGCTTCCAAGTGGATCCCGGCGAGTCCTAAAAAGTGGTGATGGGCTTTCAAAGCCCCCCTCTGTTTGGGTGTCTTCCTCGCGGGCGGTAGCTGCTTTTTTCGGAAGTGCCGCCAACGGAGGGGCGGTGGAATAGTTTTTCGAGAGGGAATGAGGGAATTAGGGGCCGCACAGATGGCGGCATCCGATATTTTTACGACGCACTTTCGGGTTTGCTCGAGCTGAGTTTCATAAATTAAAACTACGGGAGATTTACGCCTCGGGGAGTTTAAATTTGAGCGGAAGCTTTACAATCATCGTCCCGCGGGTAATTTGGTGTTGGATTTCTATATGCGGACTGTTTCGGTGCAGGCGTTCTTTATTGCGTGTTTCTAGTGTTTTATGGGAAAAACAAATATTTTTCCTTCGATTTGTTTGTGTACGTTTTGCGTAATTATTTTCTTTACCGCAAGTCTCGGGTCGGACAAAGAAATTAAAACATCACGAGAGTAATACTGAACCGCCGTCTCGAGTTTCTCTCTGACGAGTCTAACCTTCGATATTAACTTAGATGATACGTTCGCGGACAAACCGAGTTCCTTTATGTACATCTAAATATATCCAGTTCTTCGAGCAAAGCCATTCTATCCGTAAAAAAAAGTCGCACTCGGCGACGGGAGCTTAGCGAGGTTCTGTGCTCGTTGCAGATAATTATCGACGTCGACAAAAGCTATAAGGCTGGAAGAAAGCTGCCGATTGTCGAGAGCCGTATGGTGTCGCGTTGCCGTATGTCATTCCAGCTGTACTTATAATAATATCGGCCTTAGATATATAAGGCACTCGATTCCTTCGAAAATAGATAAGATTTAAATCGATTTCTCGTATTTTTAAATGATTTTCAAAGGGATTGCGGCGTTCCGCGTCGTTTTGCGAGAGCTAAAAAGGCACGATTATCTTTAGTCGGTGGCTAAAATTCGCCGTAGGTTCATAAACAATGTATACACCCGTCGTTCCTCAAAAGCGATTTTCGCGTCTATACACGAAAAGGCGGCTTTAGACGCTGTGCGATTATCTTATAATTTTCGCGTATCTGCAGGATTTTATTTTATTTACGATGGCGTTTTGTCAGACATCGTCGGGATGCTATAAGTTACAAATGAAAAAATAATTAAAAGCTATAATACTAAGTAATAGAAAGGGTATTAACGATGGCGTTTTGTCAGATATTGTCGCGGTGCTATAAGTTACAAATGAAAAAATAATTAAAAGCTATACTAAGTAATACGAGAGGTACTTGACCGGCGGTTTTGACTGGCTCCTTTTCCTGTTAATTATTTATTAACGAACCGATATCACCAAGGGTAGGTACAGCATATACAAGCTGAAAATAATTCTCGTGCTTTTATCGATTACGCGGATTTTCGCATAATTTTTATCGTCCCTACGTACTAAGAACGTTGGGTTTAGATGAAAAAGATGCCATTCTTTTCTTGGGTGGAAATTTTTTTAAAAATCGTATACGTTTCGACGCGAGTGTGGAATTTGTTATTGTACCTCGTGACACATTCTTCGCCCGAACAAAGCGAGGTATAGTTAAGTTTTCTAGATAACATTACGTTCGATTTCATTAAAAATAGGAAGAAAAATTACTTTATATTATATATATGATATCGTCCGATGTCGTAACCGTACCATAAAGAGGCAGTATATGATGGCATACTCACGATATGATCGAAACAGACGCTGAGCAGACGACTGCCAATCAATTTTAAAGTATGGCCCTCAAAAGAAATAAGTGCTATTAATCTTGAGAAGGCCGAGTGGATTGATGATATTCTTTCGAAAATCAAAGCCTTATCTTTGGCCGTATTAGTTGACTTAAGTTTCACTTGCTTTGTCAGCGAAAGACCAATTTTAAACTGCAAATAATAAAAGTTCTTGTTTTTTAACGGGTATCTTGACGCATTATTCTGAATCAGTGCAGCGGTATTTTTAATATTTTTAATTGCAAAAACCATTTCATGAGAATTTGAATATGAATTTAGATGTATGTTAGGTGCATGCCTTCACAGTGAAGGTGAAATTTTTCGGGTTACATTTAAAATTAATAGTAATAAGTTGGAAGAAATTTGAGTTTCAAAATGTAAATTATCTTTTAGCATTATTATTAAAATGTTTTTATTTAATGTAATTATTATTCTATTTACAGACTGTCAAAGTGCAATCAAAAGTTTACTGGAATTTTTCATTATCATCAGGATCAGTTGAGCATTGGCAAATCTTTGTTTAAGATAAAGACACTCGGACCTCAGAAGTATATGTAAACAGTATAATCGCAAATGTGATATACCAGGAAGAACTCGGTAGGAGATTACCGGTGTACGAAATGCAATAGTCATTTAAATCCTGCGCAAACATCAATGATTTGAAAAAATCATGCTGACTAAGAGGGAGTAACTATATGAGTTTGTCGTGTCATTAAGAAATTATACAAAATGTAGATTTTCGTAAATAATAAAATAAACTAGAAACTAAGGCTAACCTTGATAAACAGTACAATTGAGCTTTCTACGCGATTAGCATCTAATGCACATTGCAAATATTTCATTTTTCCACAATCATCAATATGCAAATTTCGAACATTTAACAATCAAGAGCAACAATATAAATTCCATTTCATTGTATCAGATTTGCAGCCTTGTACTAATGAACTTGAATACAATTAATGATCGCGATCTTAAGTATCATAACATTCCAAGTAGATAAATCATAATAATACCCACGGCTCGCACGCAAAAAACGCCGCTTTTTGCCTACTCAGAGCAACAACTCGGAGGGTCAGCGAACCTTCGCTCGGAAATCGATAGTCAGATCGAGTACTTTTGGCGAACGTGATTTGCCAGATTTCACGGCCCATCTTCTTTCCCGCTCACGAGGAAAAACACCTCCTTTTCTCCGAAAAAAAAAAAGAATACGAGAGCCATTCTCGAATGTACCGTTAAGCTCGATCACGTACGACACCGATCTCTCTCTCGAATCAAGAGCAGAGAGCCGGTATTTTTTTTTTTTTTTTAAGACTCGTTCGAGAAAAAAAGAACCGAGTCTTCAAACCGGTTTCTCGCTCGGCGCGCTGTATTTCGTCGCGAAAAAATATGGCCGACTTGTCGCAAGATCGACGCGATGGAGTGCTTATAAAAGGCCTTTAAGAAAAAAAGGGGAGAAACGGGCGGTCAAGGCTCGCGTCGGCGGAGCAAACTTGGCTCTCGGTGTCCCGCGTAAGAATCGGCGGGAGGCAAAAAAAAGAGCTTCGTGCTAAAGATTGCGAAATTAACGCTTCGTTTGCGGAATAATATGATTACTGCGAAACATTGCGCAGTATTTGATTACGAGAAAAATGAAAAATAAAAGACTTATATAAAGTTCAATGAATCATCGCGGCGCCTAAAAAAAAGCTAACCTCCACTATAATGCACCCCAATACCGTCCAACGTTTCTCCCGCCGAGCCGCGTCGAAATAAACAATGAGCGAAACGACAGCCGGAGATTGAAAGCGGGCCGGCGCAGGGCGAGTTTATTAGGCAGCCGACGTTCCGTCAGGTGACGGAAGCGCGAGACACGACAATGGGGTTTAGGCGCGACAATGGGGGAATCAGCACCGGCCACAGACGGCGTCGGCGGCATTGTCCGCGTCGCAGATCGAGTGTCGTCCCGCGCGCCAAGGTTCCCCGCATTAGCGGGATTCGCCGCTCGCCGCTCTCGGGTTACCCGCGATTATATGTATACACTTCGCCGACGGCTCGCCGATTTGACCGTCGTCGCGGCGATGCTGCGCGTTTTTCGAGCCAAAACAGGATCCGCGGGCTCTTGTGCAACGGGCAGCTGGGTGCGCGTGGAGTACATGCAGTTGAGATTTTCAATGGTTTTCCGGGCGCGCCGCGAGTTTTGTTCGGTTTTGGGCATTGTTCGTAAATCCGGGGAGAACTGAGTAATGATCCGAACGGGGAGAAGGTCACGTTTTACTTGCATACTTTAAAGCGCGCGTTACTCACCAAATGACGAGTGAAATTTAATCAAACAGTCGGAATTCCCCCGGAACGAAGAGCTGCCTCCGAACCTTTCTCGGAAAATCTCTAAAAAAAATCTGCCGCACACTTGTTTGGAATCCGGCCCGGCAGCTTTCCTTCAAAACGACTCGCATATATACCTTTCGGACAAACCGACGGACAGCCGAAATTATCTCCCCGCGGCGAGCGATTTACACGTCATTCCCATAGTCGTTAAAAGACGAGTGATTGATAACGAGCCCTCCGGGCTCCGCCTGAATTACGTCTGCTTAGGAGCGGTCCCCCCCTTCGACCCGCAGGAATGTTCCGCGACTAAACTGCCCCGGCGATAAAGGTCCTTTGAAAAAAAAAAAAAATAACAACGCCACGAGCTCGGGCGGATTATCCGGATTTTTCTCATTTTTTCGATTCGTTCGGGTAAAACCGAGCGAGGTCGCGAGAGCGGCTCCACGTCTCGAATTTCAATGGCAAAGCGCGCCGAGAGAGTGACCTTTGAATTCACGTTAGCTTGCGCGCGCCGCGCTCGGACGAGCTCGATCAAAGCTCGCTCCAATTTTCGAGTTACGAGTGCTCCAATTGACTTTGAGTCTTTTTTTTTCTGTCGGCGCGTCGCCACGCGCTGCGGCGAAAGTATACGGACGAGTCGTCGGTGTTGGCGCGCCGAGCGGCGATGATGTCGCTCGCGGTCGGACTGGACGGGTCAATTGTGGCGAATTTTCGCCTGGGATTTAATGGATTATGAAACGAGGTTTACGGTTTTTAGACGTTGATTTGGAGCAATTGTTGCTGGTTAGATGTATTTTTTGTTTTGCAAAACGATCGAGAGACAAGAGTTGGTTTAAGAAATCAAAATTCTTATACCTTTTTCTACAATATCGCGTACAAAGATTGGCGATAATAAATAGAATTCAGTCATTCATTCACAAAATATTATGTACATACATTTATATATCAGAAGAAGAAACTAAAACGTCGTCTTTATCAGCAGGACGTTCGTTGCTATCGGCCACGTACAATATTCCCTCTATCAAAACCAAACCTCCCGACAAAAAACACGTCCAAACCAGCAACGGGGAAACGTTTCCCAAAAACCGTATACGTACCTCGCGCGGTTTAAAGTCCCGCGCGTCCGTCCGCGATCGTCCGGCTCGCTTATCAGCTTTTCTCAACGTCGCCGATAAAAAGCTTATAAGAAACAATGGCTCGCCTCTGGTCTCTCGGTCGCACGGCGCGGCGGCGGCGGCGGCGGCGAGTCGACCGGATGCGCGCGCGCGCGTTTGCGTACGCGCAGAGAGCGGGCAGCACAGCTCATTTGAATGAATGTGACCTTTCGCTGCGGCCGCGCCGCAGCTCCTCTGTGTATATAAAGCGGCCCGGTATACCGATTCATTTTTTTTTTTTTTTTCGCTCTTACATCCAGGCCATCGGCGCTCGTTGCGTCTTCGTTTGCCGTTCGTTTACGGATCGGCCCCGATATCCTTTGGTAAGCGAAACCGTTTTGTCGATCGAGCGAGACGCCGATTTATGGAGAGGCGGAAAATCTCGGGGGGGATTTTGGGGAAGCCGCGACAATTTTTAGTCGGGAGAGAGCGGCTGTATCTTTCCCGCATCGGCGAGCGTTCAGTCGGGCACTTCGGCGGCACATGCCGACCTTCCGGCTTCGAGCGTACAATGCTTGTACCCTATCATTTCCTCTCCTCTAGCTTCCTCTTTTTTCTTCTATCTTTCCTTTTCACATATACATTCCTCCGTTCTTTTTATTTCGGAGCATTAGACGTATATTAGTAGAGTGAAAATTGGACGCGGCCTGTGTCAGTCCACTTATCTGCAGGCACTTAAAGCTGCGTAACCTTGAAGAAGGTTTCTGAAGGCTTTGACCTTCGGGCTAGGAGAGTTGTATAGGAATTTCGCTTATTTATGGGCTGCGGAAGAAAGTTCATAAAGACAGGATTCGCGTTTAAAGTCAGCTGCATATTTTTATAATTAATTTCGTTCTAATTCAAATTTAAGTTTCAAAAAATAAAACCTGATATGAAATAAAGTGGTCTCAGCAGATCTAAAAAAAAAATCCGAAGAATCGTCATAAAGACATTACGCGTTTCCTCCGCGTTCCTCTTCAAATCACGCTTCAAAAATAACCGACCGAACAATAAAAATCAGCCCGAATTGCAGCAATTCGCAGTGCAAACACTACGCCCAGCGAGAGAACGCGTTCGGTGTGCGATCGCAGCACGGCGCGCGGGCTCGAAAAATCATCGTGAACATTTAAATAAAATCGAAGCCCGTGGCCGCGGCTAACGGTCGCGCGAGCAGCAGGAAGGAACGGAGAGGAGGGAAAAAAGTGCGCTCGCCGGCTCGTGAGGCGCACTCACACCGAGTATATATACGAGGAAAAAACGAAAGAGAGAAGACGCAAAAGGAGAGCGCGCGCGCCTGCGCCGAGAGGGCCTGAAAAAAAGCGCCCGCCGCGCGGGAGCCGCTCTCGCCGCGATCGCGCCGAGAGCCCGGAGATTATCCTGGGATCTCCCACTCTCCCTCGAGTCTTCGAGGAATCCTCTCCTTCTCGAGATTTCTGGCGCTGATTTTCAGGGGAAAAGGGCCCCTGCGAGCAGGGCCTACGTGACTGTTTCTAATTAGGAGGGGGGCTTTTTGCTTCCTCGGGGAATATGGCTTTTCTGAGCAATAAAGCTGGTGGTTTTTTTTTAGTAATAAATAATGCAACCTAGTTCCAATGCTGCGACAGCAATAAATATTTTGCCGCAATTAAAGGAAGGTCGCGGAGTAATAATTGCATTCCGATGACAATGTGACTATTTTTTGCAATTTTGCGAAATTCCAAACAAAACAGTGTACTATAGAGAGGAACGCGTTTAAATATTGCTACTGCTTGAAGAACGTTTACTTAATTTTCGAGAACTAAAAAAGAAAAAGCAAAAACCAGTTTTCAATCTGCTGCACACAATATTTCTTTTTGAAGCACACAATGATCAATAAATAAGCATGAAATAAGTGTTCCGCCGCAGCGACAAAATATTAATTTTAAAAAGCTCCACTCTCGATATACCATACAATCAGCAATAACATCTGCATGGCCGCATTCCGTTAACCATAAATAAACCAGCCAACTATCCATTACACCTCTCGACCGACAAAACCTCCGTCCCTCCTCTTAAAAAAACCCGCAGGACACTTACAAAACTCGGCTCGACGTATTGCGCAGCGCAAAAATCGATCCGAAAAAAGGCCCACGCACGAATTACAAAGTATCAGCACCGAGGAGAAAGTCGCTCGCTCGTGGCGGCGGCGCGCATATATATGTATATATAAAAAAAAAACACGGCAGCCGCGCACCGCGCGGTGATTTCAATGCTCGCGGCCTTCCCGCGAGAAAACGGCGCTCTCGCGCCAGACTCCCCCGCGAGCCAGATTTCGGCGCTCGCCGTCGAACGCGCTAATTCGTACCTGTCGATCGGCGGCAATTACGGAGGCTTATATACCTCGTACGGGAGAAAATTTATCGGGAGGAAAAACGTCGCCTCTCTCTCTCTCTTTGCTATTAACGAAAGTGGGTTAATGTAGGCGCGCTGCGAAAAAGATTTTTAGTCGCTCATTATAAAAGTCTAAGCAGCGTATAATAATAAGAGGAGGACGTTCTCTGCTTTGTGAAAAAAAAATTACCGCGGCGAAGATCACACTGTAGAAGAAGAAAATAACGACAGGCGAAGCTATAACATTACTTCAACAAATGGCTCGGCGGCTCTCGGCTCTTTCACCGTGTAATGATACCAAGCCTTCCGTCGAAGGGGCTGATGCAATCCCGGGTTATGGCGCCTGTGCAGAAAGCATCATTGAATTTAAATGCGCAGGAGAGTAAGTAAGTTAACGATCAATCGGCGGAGAGGCCTCCCGTACATTAAACAAAAGGCGCTTCAAACTCCGGTGCGCTTTAAAATTCAGCCTCGGCGAGGTTCCGCCGCTCTCTCCTTCATTTGCAATTTAAAGGACTTTGATAAAGCCGCGCGCGCGGGTGTCGAAGGAGGAAGGAGGCGAAAGACTGCGCTCGATACATTCTCGAATCGCGGAATCTCGATGTCCGAAAACCACGACGGCATATTTCTCGAGGAAGTATAATAAAGTAAAGCCCCTGCACGGGAGAGCGTGCAGCGAGCAAAGCAAGAGCAAGAGCCTGCGAGAGGGACTCGGCATAGCGTGCAGCTAGACACACTCTCTCGCGCGAGCGCGGGGAAGGGAACATCTGGAAGCGCTCGCCGAGGAGGGGGAGCACCGTGGCTTCTTTCTCGCGTACGTGTGCTCCGCGCTGCTCCCCCCCCCCCCCCCCCCTCTACCGGCGTCTCTCTTTCTCGCTCGGTGTGTGCTGTGTGCACGGCGGCGGCGACCCCCCAGTCCCCCGCAACAACACACACAGAAAGGCCAGGCTCGCCGAGGAGCCGCACAGCCGCTCGCGCACGTACTCAGGCCTCGTCAGTCGGCGCTCTTGCCAGAGACAGTGCCTAGCTATATAGCCAGGGCCCGCTTCGCTCGCCAACGGGCCCCCAGCCTGCCTGCCTGCCTGCCCGAAGGAGGGAGAGAGGCGCGCGCGCGCGCGCACGAATAAACTCGGAGAGAGGATATACAGTCGGTGTGTACCGCCGCCGCTGCCGAGCTGCTGTTGCTGCTGCTGTTGCTCCTCTTTTTTTTCGCTATCTTCACCCGGACCGGAGAGCGTCTTTGCCTTTTTTTGCCCGAGCTTTTTCCACGTGGAGGGACTACGTTTTTTTTTTGAGGTTACTGTGCGGGGGTGGGGGTGAACTCGACGGGGAGGTGGAAAGGACTCGCGCGCGAGGGAGAGAGAGAGAGAGAGAGAGAAAGACCGGCTCGCCGTCTTCTCTGTGTTGTTGATAGTTGCACGCGCGCACGCAGAGAAGGGCTGCCCGTTGTACGCTGGAAAACGCTCCCGAGTAAGAACAGGACGTTGAGGTTAGATTATCCTGCGGGTGCAGTGAGTGTCGCTTACCTTTAGCTTCGTGCTTGAAGAGTCCTTTCGCGAGGGCTGTCGGATCGTTTCGCCTTTGATTTTGGTGTCTCGAATGAGTCGCCGAGATTTTTTCGAGTAATAGCCGCATTCTTGCTTTGTGACTGCTCTGATTCGTAGTGAAAACTCATTTATGTTCGATAAGAAGAATGAGGTAACGGCCAGCTAATGCGTTCCTATGTACGCGTTACGCGATCGCTAAGTAGTACGGTAAACTCGCGGATATTTCTTATTATCCAAGTTTGCGTGAATACAATTGCTAAAGGATCAGATTAGAGAACTGTTCGAAGGATAATAATTTGGAAAAACCGGCCGACGCGTGACGTTTGTATGACGATGCGGATACGGGTAAACCGAAATGCGCGGGAAGACGCGAGTTTAAACGGAATTCCACGAAATTCGGTCGAAACATCGGCTTTTATTTTTAAGTAGTTCGAACGTTGAGTATCGGTTTTTTTGGGGCGTTAAAGTTTCAAAACAACAAAAGCAGAGAAAGTCAAGCAACATAGTCCTAAGTGGTTTTAAAGCACAAACTTCAAACGATTTATTTTTCAGGTACAGCATCGCTGGAATAATTAAGTACGAGGAAGATTAAAACGCCGAGAGACCGGATAAGAAGAAAAGGAAGGACAAAAAGAAAGAGAGCGCGGACAGCTGTGTAGCCGCTTGAGAATCGTCTACAGAGAGAAGGAAAGAGAGAAAGAAACGATCCAGCACGGCGCATTCGTTATTCCGGTCCCTTCGTTTTCCTGCCGTCTGCCTGACAGATGAGGCTGACTCCTCGGGAATAAGGCCGACAACCTCTCTTTCTCCTTAGAGAAACGAACGACGCCAGTGGCAGCGAGAGGGAGAGAATTCGGAGTCGCCCGCGGACTCGAACTTTCTCGATTTTCCATGCTTTTTTGAGCTGAAAATTACGAAGCAGAAGACAACAGGAGATAAGCCAAGATGTTGAAGCTACTGGGAGATTTGAAAGGCTATTTAAAATGGCAAGACATCGTCACGGACAGTATGGTCTTCCGCCTGCACAACAAGCTCACTGCTGTGTTGTTGCTGTCCTTTTCCATGATTATCACGGCGACACAGTTTGTGGGTAATCCAATTTCCTGCATAGTCCCTTCAGCACTACCAACACAGCCCGTCAATACGTATTGCTGGATTACTTCAACTTTCACTATGCCAGATGCTTTTAACCGTCAGGTATGCAGAATTAATTTTATTTTTTCTAGGCAAATTAGACAGAACTAATTATTGAGTAATGCATTTGGTTTTATGTGATTTTATACTGATTATTTTACATGTTAGCTTTGATGGATATTTTAAACGATTTTCCCTGTTTTTATATTTAATAAGCTTGAACGAATAAAATTCAAATGCCTTCAATATCATTTTAATCTGTCTGAGCGTTTTTCCTTAAGGCTTTTATTTTTAGAAAACATTTATTAACATCATATTATAATTACATCATTCTTTTTCATTTTAAAAGTAAAATTAAATTTTTACATTCCATGTTTCAAGATAGTAGGAGGCTTATGAAGACAAGGTCACCTTGTGACAATGTTGCAATATGCATGTATCTTTCTTATGTCTCATAAATAATGATTTGCATTAAACTTATTTTAATTGCCATACATAATGCAGAAAAAGAAAAACTTTCTTAAAGTACAAAATTATTCTCAGTTTAATTACAAATTTAACACTGAAACTATTGAATATTAACACAAATGTTAATGATTTAATGCGAACAATAATTTTACACAAAACCTAAGAAAAATTAGCAAAAGAAAAAAAAGAGACATTAATTCTGCGAACGAATGCATCATCTTATAAATTCATCCGCGAAAAATATCACTTTCATCCTTTTTCACCCACTCGGCAAAAACTGAGGTTTCTACTACCTAAACACGCCCGCGCTCCCTCGTAAATTCCGGCGTGTTTTTATCCTCGCCTAAAAAAACAAAAGGAAAGGAATCCAATTGTTTTTTCTTTTCTTTTGCGCGCGCGCGAAGATATGCCACACGTGACGCGCGGATCGAGCAAAGACCCATAACGGGACAGGAAGCGGCCCGAGTTTTTGCTTTCGTTCCTGTTCTCGACTGTATATGCGTGCGCCTATTTTTCTTTTTCGGAGCAACCGAGCGCTAATACGAGCCTCTAATCGATTTCGTTATCGCTCATCGAAAGGTTCGGTACATGGCTCGGATGCAGAGCGCAGGCTCGCGTGCTCGATTATCAAAGTATGCACTATGCCGCAATGGGACCTTTGTGAGAGAGCGAGTAATTTTCTGCACAATAAGCCCGTTTCATGCGCGCAATTACGGCTCGTTAAGGGGAGATTAAGCTTTTTTTTATCACTTTTACTTTGACGGAGATGAGCACTTGGCGTTTTTCTTCCAGGAAGCTGATTTACTTTCTTTGACTTTGCACAATACGATTTGACGAGGAGGACGTATAGACCAATTCGTTTTAATTTCAAATACAATACTTCTTTACTGACTTAAACGAACGGCACGAAAGCCTTTCAGCGTCAAGAGCATTGAAATAATAAAATCAAATGAAAATCGATTTGCATTCCAGCACCGGTTAACTTGGTCGAAAAAATTGGCGGAAAACGCTCGATAATTAAAAAAAAAAAAAAAATCGGCGGCAGCGTTCGAAAGAGCGCTCTGAAAAGGCAGTTTCGACACGTTGGATAGAATGTTCGGCTTCGCGATCGCGAGAGCGCCGGAGCGTGACACTCGGAACGCGCCGTCGATTCCCGGTACGATTCCGAAAGAAAAGCCAGAGGCGATATCTGTCTGTCGGTGGTGGGGGGGCGGGAGAAAAAAGAGCTCGAAAGAAAATAGGCTCCGGTCACTTTCGCTGACTGGTCAGGCTTTAATCCCGGCGTCTACGTCCTGTTTCAGGTCGGCCTGGAAGTCGCTCACCCCGGTATTACAAACGACTTCGGAGATGTCGAGGCGAGGAAATATTACACCTACTACCAGTGGGTTTGCTTCGTCCTCTTTTTCCAGGTAAGTGTTCAAGAGTTGTTCCTAACCCGCGTGATATCCTCTTTCGTTTCGTTCGCTTCGGCGAAAAGAAAATAATGTTACGAGGCACATTTTATTTTTATAAAAAAAAATGTTAATTAAGATGTTATGTCTAGAGAGGCTGAAACAGCAACCGTTTGATGATTTCTCACTCCGTTACTTTTTCTTGATATCCGTTTACGTATACTCGGTTCATCATGATTCTGCATTTTGTGTGGAGGCATATATATATAAGGGAGAAGAAAGATGAAGTTTTTTTATACTGAACTTTTTGCTTGTAAAAGTATTTTAAAAATTCTGAAAAAACGATTATCTTCTCCAGCCTTAACGATATATCCCATTATATCTTGCCTATTTTGTAATTCCCATTGATGAATCGCTTGTTTGAAACTGCAAAAAATCCGTGCGAAAACTGTGAGCGCATGAGAATTTCTCGATCATTAACCGTCCGTAGAAGCAGCAGAGCTGCAAATTATCAGAGTTGCCTTCAGCTAATGCCTTCTAGAGAAAAACAATGCCCGAGCAAAGTTTCAAAATCGAAATCCTTAGCAAACGAGTGCTCGCGTACGTAAAGCAAAGCGAATGCCGGTAACTCTAATCCTGGATCAAATCGTCAAATCAAAACAGTAGCCGCCTAATAGAAACACGATTCCGCTAAATCGAATCGACGGTCCTCGTCTTACGCTTAAAAATAGCTCGGCGTATCTGACAGTCCTGCCGTTATCGCTGTGCTTCAATTTCACCAGCCCCCATTACAATCTGCGCGCCGATATCGAGTATTCGAATTATCGCCTCGCGCGTGCGCACGTACATTTTGCCGGCGTATTATATTAACCGCATGTATGCACTTCTGAAATTTCAGGCGATGGCCTGTTACCTCCCTCACTGGCTCTGGAGCATCTGGGAGGGCGGACTGATAAGGACTCTCGTCATGGGCATGAACCACTCGCTCGAGGCCGAGGAGTCTGTCACCAAGAAGAAGAACATTATCATGGACTATCTGATGTCGCATATCAGGGTATGGTTTTCTTCGGGAGTTAAGTGGCCGTTTCTTGGAACGAATGAAGCAAATTTAATTTGAGAGCAAGGTCCTGGGGATGTTTGAATAAGTATCGAAATTCCAATTTAGGATGTGGTTTAACGTAAACCAGATATCGAGACATTGCAAAATTATAAGCTGGGCAAAAATCGAAATTGCTCCTTTATGCTCGTGCACTGCGACGGCTTCCGTTCATTTTATCGCATCGTTACGCATTTGATAGTGTTTGACCCGATTTTCTGCTCAGCAAACATTTGCATGTTAATCCACCGTTGTTTCGATTCATAATTATTCGCTCGGCTTTTCATTACGGTATTTTGCATTAGCTACTTAAAATCGTCTTTTAGACAAACTACCATATTAAACATTCATTTTTAATAATATTTCATTATTAATTAAGTTTTTTTTAACTTTAATTATAACTGCAGCAGCACTATGTTATTGTGAAAAAAGCGGAGATGCAAATATTGATAAACATTCATTTACGGGTGAACGTATGGTATTTTTAAAATCTTTTTCACGGTATGTCGTAAAAACAAGATCATCAATTTTGATAGCATAAAATGGCATATTGCCATAAAAAATTAATTTGTAATACAGTTATAAAATCGAGAGGAAATCGTCTTTTGATAATTTTTTATACAGCCGCATAAATCAGTATTCAGGAAATATTTCTATATCGGGGTTTGAATGTGCATTAAGAGAATAAATTCATTATTATAATTAAAAAAACTTATTAATACTTAAAATATTAATAAGATTGATAAATATTCATTACTATTATTGTTGTAAACTTTAATAATAACACATTCTATAATACGTTTTTTGTATATATATATATATATATATATATATAT
>UCOL01004355.1:0-14955 GCA_900474335.1 Ormyrus nitidulus
TCGATTAAAAAATAGGCATCCAAAAATCTTCATTTGTTCAGAAGTTATGGTCCAACAAAAAATGACCATTAAAGTAGAATAGAAAAATCCACAAAAATTCATTGACGTAATTTTTGCTTCTTTTATTACAAATGTTTATTTGGCTATAACTTTTGAATAAATAAAGATTTTTAAATGCCTTTTATTTAATCGATAGGATTTGATCTCACCTTTCAAATGCCGGTATTTTAAATATTCAACAAACAGTTGAAAAGTTAAATGTGATTGAACAAAAATCGAGTTTTCTTAGCTTTCCGCTAAAAGAATTCATAACTTTTGAAAAATCGCTTCATATTTTAACATTAGAAAACATATCCCAAAGTTCTAACAAAATCCGTGACCCAAACAAGTGATACTTTCCTGGTTAGTTTTGATTAATATTTTCATACTAAATGATATCTCGAAGGAAACAATTTTGATCCAAAATCGAAATCTTTTTATTTCATTTTCTGAAATATACTATGAAAAATATTTACCGAAACATGAACTGTCTGTTTCACTAAAGTTTTTCTGACCTGGCGAAATGAAAGTTTATTCAGTAGATATGCATTACGTTAGAACTATATGTTGACTTAGCCAGTTACCAAAACCGTTGGGCAAACTTACTACTTTGTATTCTAATATCTACCATTTTTTAAATTTTGTAAAAAAATCGATAAATATTTTGTATTGCGGATAGCTGTTGACGCCCGAACCAAGAATGTTTTAATATTTTAAATCTGATAACTGCACAAGACTGTGTAAACCCCGCCGACGAGAAGCGACAAAACATGCATTTTATATATGCGTATGCTGAACTATAGAAAGGGACTGAAATCGCGCCATATTTAACAAATAAGTAAATTGTTGTTTTTTCTTCTTAATTGAAATAATCAAAGCGAATAGTTTCTAATCATATCGCATCGTAGACCAGAATGAGCCCTAAACGGTTACAGTTTTATTATACTTGATCACCAGACTGAGTCAAACTTATAAATTATTATTAATTCAGTTTAATTTTATTCCTGATAATTTTAAGATGCAATTAAATAAAATCAGTAAATAAATATTTAGTTTGTTACATTACTTTTTTTTATTAACCTGCAATTTTAATATAAATGTATATAGTTGAATGTATAAATAATTTTTATGGTAATTATTAAATAAAATTTTGAAACAGATTTGTATATTTAAAAGTTATTATTTTCAAAAGTCTAATATACAAAACGAGATTTAAGATAAACGAGACGAAAGAATCCTAATTCGTTAAAATTAAAAATTTTTAAATTATATTATTAAATTATAATATTAATTATTATAATATTCTCTAATAATATTCTCTAACTCTTAAAATATTTAAAATAAAATAATCACAAACTAATTTCCTATGCACAGACGTTGTTGTCAACATTTTTAAAACTATAAACATATAAATTATGCTCTCCTTGTTAAAAGTAGTTTCTATTAAATAAACACATTTGTGCAAAAAATCTGCATCCGTAAATTTCCGAATCATTTCGCGATCCCAGATGGATCGTTTTTTGTTGAAAAAAAAATAGTTGGTACTCCTGGCGTATGAAGCATCGGTATGATGGAAAGGAAAAAGGGAAGAGAGCGAAAGGGAAAAATAGCAGCTCTTGCCTCATGGGCAAGCGTGAAAACAAGGACCGAGGCCCCGAGGGTCTCGCTGACACCCTCGTCCTGACGTAATCTTCTGACGAACTAAGCCGGTAATTCGCCAGATTGTTACTCTCTCGCTCTCTCTCTCTCCTTCCCTCTCTCTCTCTCTTTCTCTCTTTCCTTTTTTCGACGGTCTCCTTCATTCTCTTTCTCGTGAATAAATCTAAATTTAAATCTTTGCTTCGTGTTTGTTATTTTGCCAAAATTACTGACAAAATTGCCGTCGACGTGAAAATTCACAGTAATAATGTTTACAAGGGATCTAAAAAAGTATGAATAAAAATATTGAAGCTTTTAGAAAAATCAATCGCTCCAGTCAGATTTTAAACAACAAATTTTTTCGGCTATTAATAGTGAGAGCGGGCCTTTCTACCCTTGATACTCGAATAATTACTTATGAAAAATCAACGAATGAAGGTAGAAGATTTTGATTTGGGTTGTAGATCCAATGCGGCATCTTTCCAAAGCAAGAAAACTCTAAATTAAATCTATCGGTCTAATAACTTTTGAAAAATTTAACTTAATTGAGTTTTAGGTTCCAATTTTGTTACAATTTAATAAGCATTAATTGCGAAATGTTATTCTATGTTTATTTTTATATTGAAACAAAAAACGGCTGTCTAAATTTTCTGAAAATAGTCGAGTAATCTGTGATGTCAATTATAATAATTGAATCATATTGAGTTACAATTTCATCCCCTACTATCTTTTTCCCTGTCACTTTCTTTAGGCTAGAAACGTCTCCATTTCAATCGCGTTTTAGAATCAATGTCATACATCCCCGGAGAAATCTTCTTTACATAACATCGCATGTAATGATCGTAACTTAAAAAAAAAACTTAAATTTTTTAAAATTATAGTACGCCCTTCTTTTATTTGTCTTAAATTTGTTTAAATTTCATTTTTTTATAAATGTATCTTAAATTGTGATGAACCACTACTAAAAGTTGATTGTTTACAAGGTCAATAAAAAAATATATATTTATTACTAAATGTTCAATCATACAGACTTCTAGTAATGTACATTTTCTACAAACTTATTTAATTGTACGTGAGTACACGTACACCCCATTCAATCTTAATCGCACAATTAAATCACTATATCGTTAATAATCCATTTACTCTGTCACAGCTCATTAAATGCAATTCACCAACTTTTGGTCTGTGACTACTTCCAGACTGGCCATTAGGAAAAATTTTAACAAGCGTCAATCAGTCGCACAAAGTGTGGTTACCATGTTGCTTTTAGGCATCTTTTTTTGCTACATGCTGTTCGCTTAATAGAGAAATTAGATTTCGGCCTGCATGTCCCATGCTGTGCGCGCTGAAACGCCCCAACACCCATTCTGATGTTCGTTTGAACCCACTCTCACCCTCTCTTCCTTTATCGCATCAGGCAATTTTAAATCATCCAAGAAGGGTTTTGATATCGATGATTTAAAAGTATCATTGCCAAAAAGGATCGAGCACTTTTATTACTCAGAATTATGCTGTAAATTTATTAATAAAGTAAATAAATTTTTAGAAAATTTTCTGTTAATACAAATTTGAAATAAAAAGTTCTTCTTTACGAATAGATTACAAATCAAATTGTAACTGATTTCAACGAGCTTTGCCAAAACGCATTTCAAAGTTGTTTAAAAGTCTTAACAGCTGTTAGTTTCTTCAACCTCGAATCAAAAAATTACGCGCGGGAAAACTTAAGTTTGAAAGCGAATTAATTATTCGGTTCTAAACATTTTCTAAAATTTGCGATATTTAAAAATTAAAAGATGTAAAAAAAAGTCGTCTTGCTGAAACGATATCAGATAGAACTTTGCTAAGAAATTTTAAAAGTAACTGCATTTGGTATTAGTTAGATTAGTCTTATAAGTGTACAAAAATGTTCACTTGGTGAATAATTATACAATTATTTAGGAAAAGTTCTTGTTCCTGTAATAAATGTCGCTGCTGACTGTAATAAACGTTGCTGTTTCGTAGCATTTGTTGGTCAAAAAATTTGACGAAATGAATTTTTAACGAACTACGAAGCCCGAAGAACGTCAATCGGAGCAAGTAAGATAAAAGCAGCAAACAGGATTTGCGGATTGGTAGCGCAAGAGGATTAAGTTAAGAAAAGCGTTAAGGATTGAGCGATTTGGTGTAATAGTTTATTGAGGGCGACCTCGACAGGAGTGAGGCGGGTGTGCAGTGTACGTAGGCAGACGGTGCCTCGGGTATGACGCAATTACGGCGCAGACTCATTGTTTCATTAACGAAGACAAAGAGAATCTGGAATAATGGACAAATAGGCGCGTTTATGTAGTGCTGCATCCCCTCCTCTCCGGCTGGCTTCCCCCCCTCTCACTCAGGCAGCATTCGCCTACTTGGCAGGCTCGCTCGGTGTTCTCGAGCCGTCGTCTTCTCCTTCTCGTCTCGTTTTCATTCTCGTTCTCATTCTCGTTCTCTTTGCTACTCCAATTAGAAGCTCCTGGGGGGCCGTCGAGGCACGTTCTACGAGGCATCGCATGTATGACGAGCCATATACGCCTCTCCGCAGGAGAAATCTACTCGAGCGCAATTTACTTAAATCACGTTTCATACGTACTTACTCCATTCAAGCCTACACTTTTCAATCACCCAAACGACAACCTTTCGCCCGTTTTTTTTTTTTTTTTTTTATTTGTTCCCGGCGAGCTCTCTTGTCGGGGGCTCTTTGCACTTGAAGCCTCTCCGGGAGTCCTCTTTTAACTGCAACGCTTTGATTTCAGGAGTCTCAAGATTTTTTAATGGCTTTATTAGATGATTCTCGTGTCAGCTGCCATGAATTCAAATCCCATTTTATTGCATCAACTGGTCGTCCCAGTCGCGACATCGCAGCTCGCGGTATATAATATTGATTGACTGAATCGGCTCGAAAACAAATCTATTGGTTTTTGTAAAATTTTAAATCCGAATTCTTTATTGAAGCTACGTCAGACTACTGGCAACGAGTATTCAACCTCTTACTGTACAAGCCTGTATTTCTCGAGGATACTGAACTAAAACCCATAACTTTTAAGTTAAAATCATACAGAAATTATTTTAATATTCATCGGAATTTCATCATCTAAAAGTTTCTAGTCTGTAAAAAACAGAGAAAAATGTCTTCTGAAAAACACATGGGACTATATTTTTTGCAAGTTTTGTTCCTAAGTATCAAAATCGCAAAAATTTTGTAGATGTGCCAAAGGCTTTTCGTTCTTAGACTTTGTCTTAAAATTTTTTCTATTATAATCTTTTTTTAACGCTAAAAATTCGTATTCCAGTGAAACTTGGAATTATTTCATACAATCGTCATGGTGATTGCCTTTGCGGAGGTCGACATGGTTGAACAGATTTACTTACATCATTAAGACATTCAATCTTACATTTTCTCTTAAGAAGGTTATTCTTCTGCAAGTGGGAAGACCTTTTAAAAAAGAATTACATCACAATTAGCTTTAAGATCAAGGAAAAATTTAGTCGGATACCAAGAATTTTTTTATTTTTCATTCAATTTTAATAAGCAAAGGCTTATTTTATCCTTTGAATAGTTGTTTACTAATTAATTATCGAAATGTAAAATGGTAAAATGATTATTGAGTATTCAGCAAATCTAATCAAATATTTTTCATTAAAAAATTGAATGTAAAATAAAAAATTTGCTACTTATAATATCAGATTTTATCTAATTGTGATATTATTTTTTTCTGAAAGGTCTCCCTACCCGTTGTAATGATAACGTACGTATTAATTGCGTGGGTTAAAATGAGAATGGCATAAGTCACGTTGCGGTAACTGAGGTATGGATATATTTCAATATATATGGTGAAAATTGGGCCTTTAATGTTTTTATTTAATTATAAGCAATGTAAAAAATGACATTTAACAGATACATTGTTTTTTTTTTATTAATTTCATAACATTAACATCAAATAGAAACTTAGTAGAGAAGTGTATGACTCTTCCCACTCTCATTTTGATCTACTCAATTAAGTTTAATGCAACAGAAATTGAAATAGGCATTGAAAAAAAAATGTAATGCACTTTAAAACTTAGTTTTAAAATATTTTTCTTCTTCCGTTTGATATTAAGATCACGCAATGTATTGCAGCTTATGCTTGACATTTTGATGAGACTTCATCGACTAGCAATATTAGAGGACAAACGTTTATGGTCGTCCGTGCTCAGATCTCAGTATTCACTGAATTGCGACCTTAGAGAAAACCCTGACCTTATTAGGTAAGATTTTTAGATGCAGTCACTTCACAGTTGTTATACTCGATGGCAGTCTGGACTTTCGAGACTCGTGAATTAATTCTAGAAATTGTAAGATACTTCTTAATATTAATTAAAGGCAAACCTGTCTGAGGTTGGTCTTTGCATAACTTATGCTTTTCATGACCCAAACTTTATATTCCCGTATAACTAACACTTTGTTATTATTCAACAGTATATAAATTTTACATGCAGGATTTAAAAACTGAAAATTTATACGTAGCCTATAACTAGGAATTCGCACGCATAACTACTTGTTAGATCGAATCACCCTAAAGATTTAGGCCTGAAGTAGGGAACGGTGGGAGAAAGGAACTTGCGCTCTTCAATACGCGGTCTCGTAAAGCTTCTTCCTCTCTTGTCTCTTCGCTCGTGCAAGAATCATTGAGTGTAAAAGTTAAACGATTTTATTGATATTCTCATATTTGTACAATTCGTTTCGACCGTGTGTCATTAATTTACACAAAATTCTGTGTCTTTTATCCACTCCACACAATTAGATTGTTGACGCTGAAAAAACTATGGTAGAAGGAACAAGAGCAAGAGTATATTCAAATTCCTATAACCATATAAAGATAAACTGTTTAATACTTTTCCTTTTTTCGTAATAAGGTAGGAATTTCTCTTAAAAATAATGCTGTATTCTCAAGGAAATTATTAGTTTTATAAAGAAAATATACATTTGACAATTTCATTTCTTGTCGCAGAAATGGCGTCGGAACGGATATAAATGATTGAAATAAAGTCGCAGACAGTAAAAAAAGTAATGACATATTTAAAAAAGAAAAGTAATAACAAGTATGAAATTTGTATCAAAACAGTAGAAAAGACTTGTAGATATGAAATACAGAATTTCGAAGTAGACTGATTTTTGGTTGTATCTAGAAAATAGTTGGAGTTGCAGTTTGTACATAAATTATGCCTGCTCATTTCTCGGTTATACACTGGATTCTACATAATTTCCACTTAATGTTTTTACTTATCTCAAAAATGTGCCATAATACTAATATGAAAATTGGTTTCTTTTCATAATTGAATCTCCATTAGTTGAAACAATCTTTTTATTAGTACTACTTTTCGAAACGTCGTCCTTTAAAACGGTTCATCCTCGCGCGCATTCATATTGTAAATGCAATACGTGATTTTCGAATCTACGAAGTCAAGGATGAGAGCCTGGAGATTTAGCCGACGTCGAAAGTTAGTGGATTGAATGGTTTCAGACATATTTAGGATTAAATTCGCATCGAGGAAAAAACTAAGAGGCGGCAGGCGGGAGGAAAGATGGATAAGTGCAGAGAAGTGGGGTAAAAATTCAACGTTCTACGGTCGACCTCTGGGGAATCGCGGCTTTGTTCCCAGCTATTACTCGTCCCAGCAACCCTTAGGATATTATTATATCTGGCCGTCTGGCGGCAGTAGCGGCGCGTGAGCGGCACTCGAGCTCTTTTTCATTCCTTCTCATCCCCTTCGGCTGCTGCTCTCCCTCTTCCGGCGGCCGCCGCCGCCTCCTACTTTTCCTCCACCTCCCCCCTTCCCCCCTCACCTCCTCCACCTCCTCCGCCGTCATCTCTCGCCTTAAGACTGCCTCGGGCAGGTTCAGCTGCTTCGGCAAGTCGTCCTGCCAGAAACGAACCTCGTCATATTTATTTTATTAAACCATTTCCCGTGCCTCTGGAGAAACTTTTCAAACGCCTGGATCCGCGGTCTGACTCCAAGCTGGCTCCTTCTAGTCCGCCTTTCTCGGTCTCCGGCCAAGTCTGTCTATTTTCCTTCGAGTAATTTCATTTTTTATGTACCCTTATAGTGTATGATATTTTTTAATTTTCACTCTAATCAATCAAGTTCCCTATTCAGTTACACTGTTGCCGCAAGTTGCAGGTTCGAACGTAGTCTATTTATTTAATTTGGTCCAATAAATGTCGAGTAGTAATATAGACCTAAAACGTCTGTCTCTTCCTTAAGAGGTTGGGGAATTGAATTTCGGAAACGTGAGCATTTTTTCGGTATTCTTTTTTATTTCCCTCGAAGTAACTCATTTTCCTTGCGTAGATAATAAATGGATTCACAGCTAACAATATTCATTTCTCTAAAAAGTTACTCCGAAAATTTATTAATTTTTAGCACTAAAATGAAAAAGTGAAATGAATACTGATTTAGTTTTAAGCTGGGCAAAATTGTTTTCTTTAACGATGGACCGAGACGAAACGAGGTAGCTTGCGGCTACTTCTCAGCCCTTGAACGTACAAAAGAATGTTTGCTGACAAAACGTGTGGAAGAGCCGCGGAAGCTTTAATAAAGTCTATTTTAGCCGAGATTATGTCATGTTAGGCACGTTACCGAAAACTTGAATCTTGACTGTCTCTACTTGGCTCATTAAGCATGCGCGACCTTTTCTCTCGGTTCATGAAGGAGCATGCCGCGCTGACGACCGCTCTTTTGCCGATATTCCCATCTTCATTTATTTAATCTTTTAAGTAAATAAAGGACAATTTGTACAATGAATTTTATTAATTCACGTTCTTCACTGAAACAGTTGTAATGAATTTGAAAAGCGAGTCCCCGAGCACTAGGCGGCAGCATCTGCTTTAGCTAACCAGCGGTTCTGTGCAGGTCTGGTTCCAGAATCGGCGCGCCAAGTGGCGCAAGAGCGAGCGCCTGAAGGAGGAACAGCGCAAGCGCGAGGGCGCGGGCGAGCTCCCGGGCGGCGCGAGCACCGCCACCCCGAGCAACAGCACCAGCAGCCAGCAGCAGCCCCCGGCGGACACGGGCCCGACGGCGGCGACGACGGCGACTGCGGCGGAGGAGGCCGCGGCGCAGGAGGCCCTGAGCGGCTCGCGCAGCCCCAGCACGACCTCGGCGTCGGTGAGCCCGCGACCGGCGCACGGGCCGCTGGGCTCGAGTTCGCCGCAGCCCCAAGCCCAGAGCCTCTCCCCGACGGCGACGCCTCAGCCCCAGCAGGAGCAGCCGCCCCAGCAGCTCGGACCGCCCGCCGAGAGGTGAGAAGCCGGGAGCGGAAGCCGCCACGCGCCATTTAGCCCTGCGTGCGCGCATGCGTAATTTATTTAAAACCGGCCGCCTCGCCGTAAATATATCCTCATCGCTTATTCAGGAGCCGGGCTCCAAAGGCGCCGCGCCGCCGGCATATTATGCGTGCGGCGTACGAGCGCCGACGCCGACGCCGACGCCGACGCCGGCGTTGCGCCATTGAATTTTTCATCGGGACTTTAATGGAGTGTCATTAAAGTTACGACTCTGCGCGTCCTTCCGCGCTACTTGCCTCTTTCGCGACGCCCGCGAGCCCTTACGCCAAGCGGCACCGCTGCCAAGCCCTTTTTTCTAATTCTCCAAGCTGCGGAAGCTAACTTTGTTTTCTTCCTCTATACGCTTTCAGGAGAAAAAACGGGATTTCGAAAAATGTCCAAAACAAACGGAAGAAAAGTCGAGGAAAGTTTTAATAAAAGATATATCTTGGGTGTGATTGCAGCTCGGTGAGCGTGAGCGGGGGCTTCCGGCCCGTGGAGACGACGGCGACGTCGCTGTTCTTCTCGCCGCACCTCGCCGCCCAATTCTCGCCGCCGCTGTTCGCCTCGAAGCTGCAGGCGGCCGCGGCGGCCAGCAGCCCCGTCTCCGCGCCGTCGCTCTGGTCGAGCGCCGTCGTCGAGCAGACGCGCTCCTCGATGGCGGGCCCCGGCAGCAGCCTGCAGGAGATGCTCTCCTGGTCGGCGCCCGGCTGGGCCAGCTGCGCCGGCTCCCTCTGCGGCTGCTGCAAGACGGGCGGCGGCGGGAGCGGAGCCGGGGGGCCCGGATCCGCCGCCGCCGAGCTCCAGCGCAGCAGCAGCCTCGCCGAGCTGAGGCGCAAGGCCCAGGAGCACAGCACGGCCTCGGCGCTGCTGGGCGGCCTCGCGGCCGGCTTCCACTTCCCGCCGCTGCCGCTGCCCCTCCTGCCGCCGCTGCTCGGCCTGTCGAGGCGGCCCGAGCACCACCACCACCACCACCACCAGCACCACCTGCACCCGGGCGTCGTCCAGCAGCTGCAGCCCGCCAGCAAGGAGGAGCCCTAGGACCAGCTTGTGCCTGCCCCGAGACAATATTTAGCGGCACACACTTAACCCGAAAGAGTCAGTGCCAGTGCGAGAGACCGAGAGACTGAACGAGAGTGCAAAGAGCGCCCGAGGATCCTCTTTCCCACGTAGGTCCATTGTAGAGAAACCTCCACCTATTTATCGAGAGTATCTTGTATCTACCAGACACACACACACACACACACACACACACACACACACTAGCAAGGATCTGTAGCCTTTACTATCGTAGTGATATTTCGAATAAACTTGTTCTCGTGACGAAGCCGCAGTTGTCTATTTTCCAGTTTCCTCCACTCATTACCTAGAAAAGAAAAAGAGCCTAGCCAAGTAGTGGGAGTCACCGCGAGACGCTCCAGTTTCGAATCGACGCCGCGGGGGGAGGGAAGCTGGTGCCGCTGCCGCCGCCGCCGCGGGAAGAGGGGTTTGTTGGCAATCAATGCGCCTCATAAGAAAAGCTTTGCCTCCCTTACGGGATCGGGAGGCCGGTGCCGGTAAGTCGGGGGGTGGTGGGAGGAGGCGGGGGTGTAAGAGAGAGGCTCGCGCTCCCCCGGCGACGGCGACGGCGGCGGCGGCGGCGGCGGCGCGCGGCCAATCGCGAGAGAGGCGCCATTGATCGGCACGTGCCGGCGTTTGGTTCGTCGTGCCTCCAGGAAGGGGAGCGCCGACGATGGCGGAGCGAACGCGCCTTTTGCACACTCCGTTACACTTACTGGTAAACCGTATTAATCAACGACATCGTGGCTTATCCCTTCCACCGAGGGACCGAGACAAAGGAAGGCGCCACCGCCGGAGCTTTTTCCCTCTCCCTCTCTCTCTCTCTCTCTCTCGACTTCGCTTAACGATGCCTTCCGATCCTCCTCCTCCTCCTTCGCCAAACCCCTCTCCCGGAGCCAAGACGCTCCTGCAGGAGGCGGCCAGACTTCGCGCGCTTCCTTTTTGCCGAGGGCTTTCCGCCTTTTGCTTTGTTTTTCAAAGAGCGGATTAGGTTGGACGCTGCCGCTGCCGCTGCTGCTCCCAAAGAGTTGGACAAACATTCGGTTACCTCGATTCGAGGCTTTATTCTATTTTCGGCTCGTTCTAACTCTAATGTGCTTCTTTCTTTATCCAAAAAAAAAACATTTTTCTCGAAACAAAAAAAAGATATTATTTCTTTCGAAAAGTCGAGACGAACACTTTTCCTTTACTTCTGGAAATCTTGTGAAATATCAAGCTGTACTTTATAGATGAAAGAAAAGTTTATTTTATGTAATAGAGATAAAACACTGTTATAAGAAAAATATAAAAGTCATTTTTATTAGAGAAAAATGACTTTCTATACCTAACGGTCGTAAACACGTGTAATATTTATGAAGCAATACTTGTAGAGCCGTACAACAGTTACCGATGCATACAAATACTATAATATTCTAATAATATATAATTATGAAATTATAAACTTATAAACATGTTTGTTAAGGACAATAAAGTGAAACTGTCAAAAAATAAAGCGACAAGTAGGATCGTTCGTTCTGAATTTTGTAAATAAAAATGGACTATGTCATATATTATTAAACAAAATCAATTTTTCACAATAAACCAAAAAATAATTATTTATTCTAATATTTTAGTGAAATATTTCTTTCTGTAAATATCTGTTACCTTGTTTTTGAATCTACAATTTTTCATTGAAAAATAATCAAATGTTCCAATTTATCTTTAAGTTTTGTTTAATGTAAATTGTTAAAAAAATTACTTCTAAGAAATTTTTGTTACAAAATGACATTGTAAAATAAGACAATTTGTTTGGTTATACTAAAGTGCTCTTTGGACCTTATGTGTTTTCAAGATGCTAAAATTGCAACCGAAGAAATATATGTAACTTTATTTGAGATGACCTCCAAGTCATCGTATATCACCAAAATGTAGTCAATACTAAACTAATGTACATTGTCTTTTTCAATAAAGATTTTAAAAAATACACTTACTTTTTTACTAAATTTTTTAATGCTCATTCTTTTCCTCTTTTCCGCATGATTTTTCTACTTCTCAAAAACTTTTTACTTTACGTAAAATACTAATTTTCAACTCCTAAATAAAATTTTGCCTTTTTGAGAACTTTGTTTGCAATTTGCAAAAATATTATATCTCGGTTCATAACAGATTCACGTCTCTCGCAATGAAAATTAAAGTAGGACAATTAACTGTTCTATGCCAATTGAAATGTATATGCTTTAAATTGATTAAGATGGGAAATATGCTTATGTGCTTAGTCTCGACTACATCGAACTACCTCTACTTCATGTGAATAGATACGCTTGCCACATCATTCAATCAACTTTAATCAACCTGTTAGGAGATAAATTACTAATATCAATTTAACAATTACGTGATTATTGAAGAAATGATTTGTAGTTCTCGATGATTATGCACACTCAATATAAATTAAGAGAATGAAAATAACTTGAGCTCAAGTTTGAAAGTAGAACAGATAGTTTTCCAAACTGTCGTAAGGTCGTTAACCTTCTGGTTTATCTAGTCTTTCAATCCACTAAAGTTACGCATTGTAGTAACGAGTTTGCGTGAGCGCAGCAACGATTTTCTTTGAATTCCTACTTAATTTTCGCAAAAAGTTTCAAATTAACTTTGAATAGAATTAAATATTAAAGTTATGCTGAGCTTAAATTCACCTTTGAATCTCGTGGTTTTATTATATAATTAAGCCAATTTTATATTTCATTTTTAAGTGAGCGCTTTTAAAATTCAAACAGACTCGCAAGAAAATTTTTTAAAATATAAAGTACGTAAAAATATGCATATTTTTGCATGACATTTAGAGCTGATTTAATGAATTCTAACTCACGACCTCCCCATCCACGATATATTATATTAACACGCAAAAGTTGAAAACAAAACCATAACTTTAATTGATATGCCATTTGCTTTGACCGAATAAAACTGCATGTGTAGATTGTAGCAATTTGGTTAATGGATTTAGGCATTTAATTTTAATCTGCTCCGCAGACATTCAAAATGGACTAATTTTCATAACTATATTTCGACCCAGCAATAAGCTAAAATAGATAACAAAATAAATTGAAGTAGCAAATTATCAAAGAACTATTATAATAACATTCTACCTTCAAAGAGCCAATTTTACTTTCAATTTCATAAAGCTTCATTTCCGGCACACGCACGTTACACGAAGGAATAATCTCTTTTTATGCATCCATCTTAAAAAAAAAAAAAAAAAGAAAGAGAGAACGTAAAAGCATCGGGGAACGCTGTCATAACGAATTCTAAGAGCCGAAGTAATTATTTTTCGCTCAGCGAGATAAACGCATAAAATTTTAATCCCACTCAAAGCAAGTAAAACAATTCGTTCCATTAAACTGCATTTTCATCTACCCGGAATCGCGCGTACACAATAATACCTCACTTTTTTTCCTCTCGCCGGTTCCGCTATAAAATGGCGTTTGAGCCCCGGTCGTGTGTGCAGAAAAAAAAACACACCCACACACACACCAGAAGAGAGAAAAATAAAGCGACGGACGAGCGCGCAGTAATGGACCAGGAGATTAAATGCGGGAAGTGAGGAAGCGGCGGTGGCGAACCATCAGCGCGCCTGCGTTCTGGGTTATCGGATCGAGTTTCAGTTTAAAAGAGACAGGAGATGAGTGGCGAGAGTGCAGGTAGACGTGTGCGCACGCTCAGGTTCGAGGGGGAGGAGGTGGGGGAGGTGGGGGTACTATCATGCCGGCATGCTTATATAGATTGGCCTTTTAGCGTCTGCCACCCCTTTCGTAAAATGTATTAAGTGATTTATTAGATATTTGCCCTCGTTCGCGCACAGACACACGCCGCTTCTGTTACGTGTATATCTGCTCGAGAGCTGGTTTTAGTCCGACGCCGGCTAAGCTCCTGCGGCCGGTGTATCTGGCCGACGCAACCGAGACCAATTATTCAGCTAAATTATTTAATTACGCGTTTATATAGTATTTCATTCGTAATGAAGATGTTGATTGGATAGCTGGGGCAAAGTGAATTTCTTCAAATGTAAAATCTATTTGATCTTCGTGGAGATTTCGGTGATGCTTTGTGGTAAATTCAATGTTGATCAAGCTGAGTATCATGATTAACTCGTCAGAAGCATCAATTTCAATCATTTCTTTTATTCATTTCGTTGAAATGAACAAAGAACAAATGTAAAAGTTACTATAAAATAAGGCTTATTAATTGTTAGAATAATAATAATAATTAGCAGTCTTGAATATTTACATACAAATTCAGGATAAAAACTACAATTCATAAAAATGAAAGATCACAATATATCTTCCATTAATACAGTTCGTCTCACGGCGTTACTGTAACCTTCTTTATACTGGTACCATACATCGCCTTTGAGTAAACTTTTGGTCCTTTTGAGATTTTTTTCCATTTCTTCTTTCGGTGATGTCTGTTTTTCTGTAATGCCTTGTTCTTTTTCCTTTGCTCTCTTTTGTTTTAATTTTTCCTGTCCTGCTGCTTGGAAAGCGAGGAAAAAATTCCGGCATTTCTGAAAAAGTAAAATAATGTGTAATAAATGGAGTGAGAAATAAAAGCTCAGTCATAAAAGTAAAGTAATATAGAAATATTGCGTAATATGAACTAAAATATCCCAAAATATTAAATAAATTACTAAGAAGGACTGAAATCTCTATATAAAAAAATTTACTTTGAACCAAAGTAAAAGGTTAGCTGAGTTTGATGTATTCCGCATTATCAATGATGTCAATCACATAGTAAACTTAACTTGGGTTACACTACATTTACAATGATTTGTTATATTCCTAACAAACTAATTTTTACGAAAGAAATTATGTAGACTTAAGTACACGGAGAGAAATTCTTTTCTAAAAATTACAATAGTCTATTGTAA
>UCOL01004356.1:0-14957 GCA_900474335.1 Ormyrus nitidulus
TGCTATATTTTTGATGGCTATTTTAAAAAGAAACCATAATTATATAGATTTTTTGTTTCAGGTCTTTTTATAGGAGGGAAAAATCAGTATATAACCCCCTTAAATTTAACAAATAACAAACTTTTATTTTATTTTCCTACTTTTTCTTAAAGAATAAACCTCTGCTTTGAACTTTTGAAGTAGATCATTTTACATTATTTCCTCCAGATGACTCCGAACTTGATGTGTGCTTATTATGAAGGGCATTGTATAGTAATTCTGCATCACTTATTACAAATCATCTCTGTCAGTTCATCCTTTAATGAAACATGTTAAATGTTAGTAATTATAATAATTTAACATTCATCATTTTTTTAAATATTTAAATGAGAAGTTTACCTTTATTTTATGTACGTGAAAGTGAGACGAACTATTACTTACAAACATCTTAACATAAATTCAAATTAATTTTATTTAAGTCAACCGCAGCAAATATTTTGTCGAAAATAATTAATTAAAAGGTCAAATTGGGCATTGGCGCGCGTAGGCGCGTAGGGAGCAAAGCCCTCTAGTAAATTATTAATTTTCTTTTATTATAATCTTTAAAAAAAGTTAGATCTAAACAAATGATGGCATTAATAAGAATGGATTGGCAACATTATTTGAGTTTTTACGTAAGAATAGGCCGATATCTGTGCGATAATAGACCGAGAATTAGAACGTGTCTGTCAAGAGTAAGATGGATTAACATGTATGCTGTGTGCGACAAAAGAGAATTTAAAACAAAAGGAAGTGGGAAAAATGAACTTTAACATAGGCGATGCTTCAATGACAATTGGAGGATGATTACTTGTAAAGAGAAAAATTATTTTTATTTTTTGCAATAGTCATTTTTATAAAGGAACGAAGTATTTACTTTAAGTCCTTTAAGTGTTTGTAAAAGAATGGGAGTATTGTTTACTATAAAATGTATCTGCTTATACTCTGATTATTACTTTTAAGATTTGTGTATTGCTTTAAAATAAGATGACCCTCGTAGAATCTTTTTATAGCAGGTTGACTATTAAAATGTTAAATTAAATAATATGGTTAAGCATAATACATTTTATTTTCCATTTTATCTGTGAACTCTTAAAAAGTTGAAACACTTTCCTCGACTTGTCGCAAATTATCTTTATGTTTCAGCTGGGCTAATCGACCAGCTAAGCGCTCTCTTTTCTTTACCTTTCACAATTAAAAAATTTTTAACCGTAACGGAGTTTGAGCGACAGTCGATGTATATTTATTTTAGTGCTAATTAATAATTATACAAATTGCAAGATTATCTAAAAAAATACACATACATTAATTTTTAATGCACTCTTTTCTAAGTAATGACTACACCGAGGAAAAGGTTCTATTAACAATTATTTTAGTTTTCATATTCCCAATAATACAATAATTTATAAGCAATAATTTTTAGTGGAGCATTTTTCTTCTTATATTATTCTTATACTCTTCTTCTTCATAAATTTCTTCAAAATATAATTTGCATTTGAAAGTCAAAGCACTCTAGAAGATCTTTATAAAACAGTAATTCAATCATACAAAATGCTCTAAAAGCGAAGAAACTAGGCGCATTTACCTTCGCGCACTACATTAGCGTAGACTCTCAGAAGATTATAATTAAAAAAAAAGGGATAGAAATAAAAAAGCCGACATTAAAAAGTTGTTTGCAGCACCCTCGAGAGAGCCAAGTAGCCAACGTAGGCGCGCCTGTTGTAGATTAGCTGTACCCAGAGTGTGGACCGTCAGGAGAGAAGCGTCGTGCTTGAATAATTGAAAGAGGATGAGAGCGAGAGAGAGAGAGAGAGAGAGAGAGAGAGTTGAATCACTCTCGCACTTCTAGAGCGTTGCATGCGCAATGGAATTAATTAATTCCAGTCCACAGTGGGACAATTAGTATGCGATATAATGCATTACTAACGAAGGTAAAATCCAATTTGATAAGGTTGTCCAGGCAACAGCCAGGCACAATTCCCCGTATTAAGGACTCTCTTGTACCGCACTTGCGAGGAGATGCACGCGTGTTGCAAACTTGATAGTGTGACCTTGTTTAACCCAGATGACCGACGTACTATTCAATCCGTGATGAGATTCCTGCTTTCTATGGGCTTTGTGACGAAATTGTAACAATCTTCGAAGCTCATAAAATTATAAGCTTAGTTTGTAGGAAACAATTTCCTTTGAATATATTTGTGGAATTTGTTATTGAAAATTGAAGCTTTTGTCTAAGGAGATTAATTGTACCGAGATTAATAATTTAATGGGTTTAAACAATGTTAAAATTTATATGAATATGCGTAAATAACAGTGAAATACACGTTCGAATGTCGATATTTCCTAAAAATGACATTCAAAATTTTTATTAATTTTCAGAAGTTAGCCCTTTCAAGCGAAAAGAATGTATTAAAAGATGATACGTAGCGGGTATTCAGCGCAAAAGGGTGACGAAATATTTTTAATCATCGATTTTTCATTCCGTATGTAGAACAACATATCAAATTACTTCTAAAGAGTTGATATTAAATTATTTAGAATTCCATTTTCTCGGGCAATTGTATCAAGTCACTCTTTTGGTTAAAATTATTGTCGTCATGCTTTTTATTTTTTATGGAAGTTGTTTATTTTTAGCGTTTGCAATTCGCTCGATTCCTAATAGTGCATAAAACCTTGGCAAGTCACTCCATTCGATTTATCAGTTTACTACCTTTTTACATTTGATTTCTGTTCTGAATACATTTTTTAGAAGTTTTTTAGTAAGTTAATCGTTTATTAAAGAAGTACTTTAATAAACGATTTGCTTAAAAGTTTAAAAATTAAACATTTTTCTAATCGAGATAAGTCATAAAACAACGACTGAAATTAGTAGTATAAAAAGAGTGCTTTTACAATATGCAAGTTTTAAACTATATACAGTATAAAAATACACAAAGGACAACAATGAATAAAAAGTAAATAAACACAGTTTAAATACTTACGATAATAAATTAAATGGCAAAACTCCGCCAATTACATAAAATTTATTTAACATAATTGGATTTTTTAAATTTGTATTGAACATAATTAGATTTTTACAATTTCGCAAAGATAAAATCAACTTTTTGTGCTTCTAGCTCCTTCTCTTGTGCGTTCTATCCCTTTATATCTGTCTCTTTTTCTCCTGAACTGTCTCTTTCATTCGTACCTCTTCCCGCCCTGCAAAATCTAATTACATCTTACCCTCCAGCCTGATTCTATTCTAACCTCATACTTAAGATCTGGAGAAAAGCGAGAAGTGCCCTGAGTTATCTGTAAAGTTTACGTCGAAAGCTGAAGACAACATTAACAAAAATAAAAGAATAAAAATGGTTATTTTTTTTCATTAAAAAAAAAAAAAAAGACACAAATTACACTACAAAAAAATATGGATATAATTGACTTTTCAGATACATTTTTTATGTTTTAAAGAATAATAATATATTTCAACTCGTTAACATTAATTAAACGGATATAAAATCGGTATTATACTTATTTATATTTCATATTCTTCATTGATTTGTTAAAGTGCCTTTCGTTTATTGTCAATTTAACAAGCACTAAGGAAACACTCGTTTTGCTAGAAACACTTAAGTCCTTAATGATTTATTTAATCAGCTCCACTTCAGCATTCATCTTAAAAGAGCTACTAATTTTTGACGTCAATCTGATTTGGAAGTTCGCAAGTAAGTTATTAGGGAGGCTCTTGTGTTGTCTTTCATTCGATCGGTCCTCAATCGATTTTACGAGGAGTCGCAAACACAGCCAGTCTCGGCAGGTTTGCCTTTGTACAGTCCTCTTGTCTACGCCGCTCGCATAAACAAATCTAAACAGCGTTTTTTTTTCGAAAAATCACTTTGCCGAGCACTAATTAATTATATTGGCTCTGATTACGCGCGCTATTTGCTCCCTTGCTAAAATACGTCGATGGCTGTGTTTCAAAGTACCTAAAGTGCTGGTACTAGTTGAATGTTTCAATAAATATTGTAGAAACCACAAGCAAATTTTTCAATTAAATTTTTTTAATTTTATTTAACGTCGCTCTATTTGTGCTCCTATACGATGATTAACAGCGACGGGTTTCAATTAAATTTACTTTTTGAAATAAAAGTTTAACCTTTCCTTAATGACAAAAAATAATGAGGAATTGCTTCAAAAGATAATCATTTACAGTTAAAGTTTTAAAAATTTCGCAATTTTTACGAGTCTTGACCACGATTAATTTTATTGCTTTTATAAAGAGTTAGTTACAGTTATTGTGCGTTTATAAAAAAACTCTTTGTTTTATCATTCTAACAAAAGAAAAATGACATTTGTTTCATCATTATATCTGTTTAGTCAGGTAAATAAAACTGTTCAATTTCTTTTACACGTCAGCTAGCAGAAGACACTAAAGGGAAAATGATATCGGAACGCGGAAAAATAGCAAAATATATTCGATATTGTTCCTCGACAAGAATAAGAAAAGGACGAGGATAACTTGAAAATTCAATTTTACGAAATGGCTCGATCCCAAGGCTTCGCGACCGTATCAATATACGCTCGGCGAGCAGCCGCAATCTTCGTCGCCGGCCGCTTACACCTACCCTTCTGTTCGGCGAAAGCGCAGGTCTCCATCATACGTACGACCTCGGCGCACTTTGCGATCCTCCTGTACATACATCACGTGCGGCCACATGCACACGCACGTAACGTACTGTGGCGAGGGAGACACACGTGTGCGCGCCGAGGAGCGTGATTGACAACTAGGCCGATGCTACGACCAGATTACCCCCCCGGCTAACTAAAATGTCGCGTCCGCCTATGGGATAATTTAAGGCTCGTGCGCCCGCGCCACTTACCTCCCCGCCGCGCGTTCCGATCGATTGCGTGCGTAAAGCGCCGAGCCCCCTTTATGTGCGCGCGCGCGCGTTTATGCTGTCGCGGATTCGAGAATGTCCCCCCCGCAGTCGATTCGAATTTTTACGATTACTACGAAGGCTCTTAATGGTTTACGAGGAAGCTATCAAACTTCCGGAGGAAATATTGATCTTGTTCTGGGCTTATCCGCGCGACGGAGCAGGTGACACTCAGTTGTAGATTCTAATTGCTTCTCTGCTTTATTGACGAATAAGCTGATTTTCATCGGTCGCTCTTGGATTTTTGGAAAAATATACTTTTAAAAATCAAATGTCTTCAGTACTTCAATATATTTCGATAATTTATTCAGTTTAATTGAAACAAAATTTTAAAAATACGTACTTTAAGACTTTTATACTAAAATTCGCAAGACCTACAAGACAAACGTACGATGGTAGATATGGGTAAGATCGAAAAGATGTATGTCTTTAGTTAACTTTAAAGAACTTTATCCAACTTTCTTTGAAATCTCTTGTTTAGTTTTTCACCTAAATCTCGATTCTTTAAATGTTTAAGAAAATCAGAGTTTGTAGTATATCTTGCTAAATTTTTAATGAAAGCCTTTCATCGCATAATTACGAAATAGTAAGTTACAATTTCGACTCAACAAATGTAATTGAGATATACAGTTCAAATATCTGAATATTTTTACATAATTTATTCTGTCATTTTAAAGACTTTTAAACTTGAAACACAAAAATAAACCTCAGAGAAGATTTTAGCTTAGGACGTTTGCCATCCAAGACATGACAGATGCTTAAAAAGTGCTCGAGTTGATATTCCTCAACTGTCTGAATATTTCCGAGATATTGCAAACACATTTTTTTCGGATTTTATAACGACAGAGACAGATCGTAAAAGTACTTGCCTTTTTATACGTATTATCATAAGCATATCAGAACTATGCTAAAAAAAAAAAAAAAATTTAATTTAATGCAATATTTTTTGCTATTTGATACGAAATTACATTCTAGCTACAAAAATATTATAAAAAAAGAAGCTAGTACTTTTAAAAAAAATGTAATACTAAAAGCAAAACTTAGAAAGCAAAAATTTTCTATTTCTGTATCGTAATTAAATATTTATTTTTATTGTATCACGTGATGCGCAAAAGTATGACGCAATTAATTTATATAATGCAGAGCCAATTTAACACAAAAAATAAATAAAAATGAATAAAAAATATAATATTTTTACAAACCAACTTTCTGCATTGAGTTAATTTTATAATTTTTAATTCCGCCGTAACAATATCAAAGCTCATCTTGCGGACAAAGGGTGCAGGCATGTGCTTAATTTGTGTAAATGTCCGTCCAACTTCTACACCAGCAATGATAACAATAACAGTAACTACACCATAACCGAACTAATACCAGCCAACGAGGTACAGCCGAAATTCCAAGCGCCTCAAATCTTCGGTCGCGCATCAGTGAATTTAATTAACTTGAACGTAATAGATAGAGTGTGCAGGCCGGCGAGGTCCTGCTCGCACGCTATATTACCTTGGCGCGTCAAGCATCGCTACCCGGTTCGAGCCTGCCGCTGCTCAATATATATATATTCACTCGTTCGTTCGGGCCATACCTCGAAAAAGCTGACGAAGTTTTGCGCTGCAGCTTCCGTTCAATGTAGGCCTCATAAGCTGTCTCGTCCTACCTCGTACATCATTTTTTCCTGCCGCTTTTCCATACGCTTTCAACGGCCTTTATTAGCCGCGCTATCTAGGTTCCGCTGTGGGTTCTAAAGTTTTTTATCCTCGCCTGAACGGTGGTTTTTCAATTTTTCAGTTTTAAATTTCACGGATAAGTCAGATGAATAGATTACCGTATTACTTAGGCTATCAATTACAATTCTTTAGACAGCTTTTCTGATCGAAAAACAAATTATGGTTATTTTAAAAAATATTTGATTTTCGACAGCAAAACAGTAAAAAAATAATTTAATGATATAAAAATATTAATTATCTTTTAGCTCTACTTTATTTAACTATCTACATTTATTTTTCTGTAGAACTTACGCTAATACTATATATATTTAGAGATTCGAAATTTGTTCACATATTTTTCCAAAACCAACGACAAAATTTTCGTGACATTGCCTTTAAAAGTCTTTTTTATTTTCTATACTAATTCTAAAAGTTATTGAGAGATTTTAGTTGAAAAAGCCTTTGCCGCCAGAGATTTTCTACTTACAGAGGAGAGAAATTAATATCAAATATTTAATGGAAAAGTAAATTCTGAAATAAAATTTTACATAAATCTCTGAATCCGAAAAGACTAATCAACTTTATATAAAAAATAATTAAAAGTCGTATACTTAAAAAATGTAAAAGTACGTACTCGGGTAATTTAATATTTTTTAAAAGTATATTAGTATAATTAAAAATTTTTAGCCTTTAAATCTCCAGCAGCGTTTCCTCTTTTCCGTATCAAGTTCCGCAGCTTGACTGCACGCGGCAGAGACCAGGCGTTCGTTTTGCCGTACATTTTGCCAGATATAACGTTACGCGGCGAAAGCTTGCGTCTGCGGTTTCGCGTCCCGCGGTTTTGCAGTCCCAGACCGTGGCGCGCACACATTTATACCCCCCGAGGTAGCTATATTTGCAGCCTCTGATACGATACTGCGACACTTGTAACAAAGCCGACTGCCTAATTGTCGGAGCGGTCGGGCGGAGTGGGCTCGATGGAAAGCTGCGCAAAGCTATGCTAATGAGCAGCAGCGCCCGGCGGTCTCTCGTACAGGGATAAAAAAAGAAAATGAGGGAGGTTAAGGTAGACGAGGAGGGGTGGAGGATCGCTCTGATGCTGACGTATAAGCGGTGGCGGCCGCTGGCAGAGAAGCGCTAAAATTTTAACCTGCAATCGCTGCGATTCACAAGCCCCTCGACCAACTTTTTTCGCGGCTTCTCCAGACTGATTTTAATTTTCTGTTACTCCGCTAATATTGCGTTTTAACGCCGCGAATTTAAAATTTGAATGGATAAAAATTAAAACTTTATAAGTTTCGGTAATAAATTTGCTTTGAATTATATAGTATTAAATTTTAATTTCTTCCTCATTATTATATATTACGTAGATGTTTTCGAAAATGTACGATACAGTCAAGTTTTTATTCAACGCCTACGTAGATTAAGTCACCTTCGTACTCATTAGCAATTTAAAGGCATTTTTAGCGCATAATGAGATCATGCGAAAGTTTGGCTTTCAAACGGGCGGAAAAAGTGTTTTTAAGTATATTTCGTGCTTAAAAACAATGAGCGTTGAGAGAACACCAGGTATAAGTTCCAATGAATTCGATTCCACTGGCTCAAGGTCCGACCGTCCACTATTCTAACGCGTCGTATAGTATAGAATGATCTATCTCTTGACCCAGTTACGCGTTTCTATCGGTGTCTCGGGCAATCGTCTGCGGTAATAGTCCATGAATGCAAGCTCGATTTATTTTGTCCCCTCTGCCTTCTCGCTCTTGTACATACCATTGCAATTTTTGAGAGATCGTTGATGTTTCTGATGCGTTGCGCAGAAAGAATTGTTTATGATGATTGCATCATCAGCTCTGACTTGATTAGCAAGGTAATAACAGACCAATAAACTATTTTCTTACGTCAAGTCTTTCTTTTAAATATACGATTTCAATAAATTACGCATGTAGCCTTTTATATAACATACGTCAAGAAAGAAACTATTTTAAAATCTTTAGAAGCATGTTTTGTTTGACTTTAGAATAATTTCCTATTATAGAAAGCTTTTGATGACGAAGTATTAATATTTATTTAGGAAAACCAAAGAATATTGAATAATAAATAGAATCAAATTCAATCTATACTACTATGAGCTGATTCAATAATTGACCGCTACTTACTGCTATAAATACATATTTCCAAATAAATTTAGGAAAATTATAGCCCATGCCAAATCTAAAGATCGCATGTTCATTAATTGTACGTTAAAGCAGAAAATATATTAGAAAGGTTTAAGCTTCAGTATATTTATTTCAATAAAAAAGTACGGAAACAATAGTTATTTACACACAGTACAAACGTGTACTTAAAACAAACTCTAATTTTTTTATCAATATTTGGAAAACTAAATATTTTATCTTTAGAAAATATGTCCCAAGCTTCAATAAAATCGTTGACCCAAATGTCGTGTACTCCATAAGTAATGTTATTATAAAAGATCGAAATTACCAAGTGAAAAAATCAGACAGCCGAGGTAATAAGAGGATAAAAATTTCTTCGTATTATTCTATCCAGACTTTATAACATTTTTATAAAATCACTCTTTTATAAAGATTTTTTAAATCTATATCTTCTAATATAAAAATATATTTTCTAATATATCTTTATAAAAATTGTAACAATTTTTTTCATTCGGGAAAATGTTATAGTTTTAAAAACAATTTCGGTTTAGAAAAAACTTTTTCAATTTTAACGCTCTAGTTGATTTTTCTTTAATAAAATTTTCGAGTAATATTTTACCGCTAACTCGTTGCATGTCTCAAGGGTATTAAGTTTTGAAAATTAAAATTTTTTTTTTTTCATAGTTAAAAAGTTACGCGAATTTAGTTGTAAATTTTTTCATAAAAATAAAGAAAATACAAGTCCGATGGCGGAAAATTTCGGATAGAAATTTTAAGCTTGAATCACTTAACAAAATTTCCATGCCATATTTCTCACTATGATTTATACCGATTATTCCTGACAGTTTTCTGCCTCATAGGCGGATTAAATTTTATTATTTCATAAACGTAGTGTCCGTTAATAATAAATAAATCAAACTGTACACAAATTATGTCGTATCTATTATACAATAAAAAAATTAATTCTAGTTTATAATTATATTTAAAAAAAATTCCAATATTTCTCTTTTTCGCATAAGAAACGAAAACAGCTAAAACTGAAATTTTTATTCTACTTTCACATCTTTACGTAACTATAGAAATAGAATGACTCAATACTGTATCTCTACAAAATATACTGATCAAAACAATTCTACAATATAAATTTTCATAAAGCTCCGCCTCTCAGATTGTTTTTTTATGCGATTCCACGTCGACTTTCGTGATATAAACTTTATTCTCGCCACGTTCTATATATACGCGCCAGTAGTGGGCGCATCTTTCTGGCCCTATCGAACGGCCTCGTCACCGCTAGCTTTTCTTATTCTCAGGAGAGCGGTAACGCTGATCGACTCGAGCGTCCGAGCAATTTTTCCATTCTCGATAAAGGCCTAGGATGAAAAAAAGGCACCGAGGTCGAATAAAGGGGGAGCAAATTCCAAGCCAGGAGAGGAGGTAGCTACGGGCAAAAAGTAAAAAAGAAAGGTGCCAGGCCTGCGTCTAAGGAGTCGCACTATCCAAATGACGCTCGTAAAAGCGAAGAGAGGGACGAGGAGGCCGCCTCTAACCTTCGGGAGAGCGAGTAATTCCGCATCCGCTTTCTCTCGCGTTTTCCTTCGCCGCGATAAGATTTTCAGGGTGAGCCGTAAAAAAAAAACAGATATACCGTTCCGTAGTATGATTTTTATGGACGCCCGAGCGCTTATACACGCGGGACTCGGCCGGCTCTTCTCTCTGCGTTGTCGCGCAGTCGTTGAGAACGCTGGCTCTCATAACTCTTCACCGTAAATTATCACATTGCACACGGCTCGGAGAGCGCCAAGTTTTTTCTCCCCTTCTATTTTCGCACTGGCCTATCTGCGGCTCGGTCTTTTTTTCTCGCGCTCAGGTGGAGAATCTTTGATTATACGCGCGCTCGGCGCGCTCGTTTGACGTAACCACAAAATCAGGACTTTTATATATGTTTATAACGTTTACGTTGCAAGAACGGGCTTATCTTAATTGATAGTATTATTATTTTGTATACTGAGAAAGAAGAAATGTGCGAAACTGATAAAGTGCTTTTTGAAGGTAAGAGATCATTTTTTCCGGAAGGAAAGCTTTTATAAGAAAAACGCTGAAAATTACAAGGATTGTAAAAGGAATGTGATTATGATAAGAGATAACGAATAACGCTTAACAGATTGAAGGAGCGATAAAGAATAATGAGCAGGGGATATAAAGCGTAACGGAAAATAGATTATGGACTTTGGCGTAAAGGTATAGATAAAAGCAAATTTATGCGTATCGTGAAAGGAGGGTAAGCTGAAATTTTTGTAGGAATACTTTTTAAATAATAACATTCTAAATAATGTGAAAATGATTGATGTACTTTTCAAAAATCGAGATAATAGAGCATTTATTTGATAAACATATATTGTTTGTACCATCGCGTGGGATTCGTTTTTCAATAAAATTGTGAAAAACACATTTTCTGAAATAGCTGTAATTAATGCTGAGTACATTTTCCGATGAATTAATTAAACAAGACGTAAAATTTACAACTTCTTCCTAAAAGAAGCAGAATAATTATACACTGAGAAAAAAATTTCTTGAAATCAAAGATTGCGGAGAATCGATTAAATATTTTTTTGATTAAAAGAAAACATTCTTTAATTTAAAGAATGGAAAGAAATTTTCAATTCTTAATGGAAAGAAATTCCCTTTTTAATGGAAAGAAATTTTCTTTTTTTAAATAAAAATTTTTTTTTTAAAGAAACTTTCTTCCTATTAAAAAGGAGTTTCTTTGAACTAAAGAATGTTTTCTTTGAATCAAAAAAATGTTTAACCGATTGCCCGCAATGAAGCTTTCTTTGATTTCAAGAAATTTTTTTCTTAGTGTAACTATTGACAGTAAAGCAACAAACTGAATTTGTATTTTATAATAATTATTTATATTTTTCATAAAATTTTTATATGTAAATAATCAAAAATATGATGAGGGATTTTGATTGCACAAATTAAGATGACATTTTTATAGCCGTAAATGCGCGGTGCCAAAATCCTCACATAAACTTAAAAAAATGATTATGACTGTGACATTTAGATGAAGTTGATAATACTTTATCTTTTTAGGAGTTGCCTACGCAGAAGTGGTACCATATATTAGAGAGATCATATTTATTTTCATCTAGGTTTGTCAACCGCAACTAAACAATGATAAATATAAGGCGCCCATTGGAGTAGAAAACAAAGATCATAAAGATAGTAGGGGATGTAATATTAAAAAAAAAAATCTTTCATTACTATATTTTCAAGAAAAACGAATTTTCTGAAAAATTTTTGATTACTGAGTTCTTTGACTCACTTTCTTGCAAGCGGCGTAAATCAGTTTTTACTGTCCCAAAGGAAATACGGCTCTTGCTCTGAATTAAAATATCTTTATTGAAGAGTTGAAGGGAATATTCTAATATTCCTCGTGACGAGAAAATTAGTTCTTTTCACACTTTGTCAAAAAATTAATTCAAATATATATATGAAGCGTTCTCTGGCAATTTTTTGTTTTATTCTTTTTGAATCGCCCAGACTGCATGTGAAAATGCATGTATTAAAGTGGTTCATATTAAAATAATTAGGTTTTAGGAAATAATTTATATTTTGTTTGGCTAGGACTTGATAGTCTGAGTAAAAATATAGAGATAAAAGAAGGATGCTTTATGCAACGAAAAAGTCAGATATTAACACAGTTGCAGATATGGTTAAGTTTAAAAAATGCCGATAATACATTAGAATCTCTTTAGATTATCATCGGATTTTAATGTACAGGAGCTTATTTTGTACCAAAAAAATTACATGTAGAGGTACCGAATAAAAATTTGAAATATTATTGCTGATGATGAGTGTAGCATTAATAAAGTAAATTTGTATTTACGAATCTGCAGACGATTTTGCGCAATTTCACAAAAACAATTAATTCTATTTTACGCTCCACCCATCGATTGATATCCGAAATTTTCCATCGGTACCTCTATGTGAAATTATTTAAGAAACAAAATGTGCTACTGGATGTTAAAATCCGATGATAAACAAAACAGATTTCAATGTTTTATCGATATTTTTGCAAATTAATAATATCTGCACTTATGGTATTAAAATTTGATTAAAAATATTTTGTTTTTCATTCCATAAAGCATCCTTCTTTTACATATTTTTATTCAGAGTATCAATAGTCTTAATAAAGTTTAATAAATTATTTTTACTAATAAAAGTATTTTTACAACCGTAAACAAATACATTTTCAGAATTTCGTTTTTTTTTTTAAATACTGAAGGTATAAGATTCTGCATCAAATGATGCTTTACGTCATTATTATGTGAGCCTTTTATGGATTATCGGAAATTCTAAACTCATTATGCTTTAATAGTAATTTATTTATAAAAAAATTTACTATCACTATACTCCTTTTAGGATTGAAGTTTTACGAGCGAACAGCTTACAGTATAGTATCACCTTGGCGTTTCCACTTATACAACTTTTCCTCCATCAACGTTATGAAGACTTAACGTATACTTTGCATGCAAATACACTTTTTCTTATTTCGCATTTTACAGGGTAGCATTAGAATTCAGATTACCTCACTCAATTCCCAAATAAAAGAAGGGAGCTGCGCGGGGCTTTTCCTGAATTAGGGATAAGCCCGCTGTGCGGCCTTGAGTAGAAAAAAGCGAGAAAGAGATAGGAGACGAGAAGTGGAGTTGAAACGCTGGCTTATTAGAAGCAACGACCTCGATCGCACTTTGTGCAAGAGATATCCGCCAGGGAAGTTTAAAAAATGCTGTGCACTGATCTGCGACACAAGAAGTGGAATTTCTTTTGTTGTAATACACAAGCGGAGTCCTGGCAGCGAGCCTACAATGGCGACATATATCTTTCTGTATTTACATTTAACTCTGTTGAACATGAACTTTCACCAATATTTCTTATTCTGCAATTTGGGAATGGCATTCTCCCGAAATTTTAAAATAAACATTTGCTCTCGAGTATGTACGTGTACTTTTTTATTTAAGAGAGAGCTTTCCAAATCTCAATTATTTTAAGTAAATTAGCTTCAGTTTCTATTAAATTCTTTTCTGCCATTTCTACGTTGCAAGTATATATTATATTAACTTTAATTCCGGTAGTAATTTAAATAAAATTCAAAATATTGATGTTTTACTAAAATTTGATACTAATAAACCAACTCGTATCTCTTAAAATAGTCGAATCACTATAGAAGCACGAATATTTTTGTGTCAAGAACCCCTCATAATACCAGAGGGAAAACTAAGTCATAAGCCACTCCTTAAATTAACATACTCCTCTTCTCTCAGCTCATATCGTATGCACGCATTGTATATTTTATTACTTCTGCTTCTAATCGAGCTTTAAGCTTCTGAAAAGTGGAAGAAAATACCGAAGTAAGTTTGAATTATTAACACTTTTCTGTAACTTTGAGGAGTACGCTGAAATAATTAAGATACGCCATCTTTTTAAAAAATATCAAGTCTGAGAGAAATCAATCCAAGGTAAAAGAATAAGAACGATTAAATATCAAATATGATAAATATTTCAATTGTGTATAATATAAGGTCCTTTATTATGAAAATATGTGATATATAATTTTAAAATATTTTTATGGATTACAGTACTTGATTTTACATATAAATATTTACAGAATATGATACAATTTACTTTAATATTTAAGGTCTTATCTCATTACCGAGTAACCCTTTGAACGAGACGAGAGGCGTAATTATTAAATTCTTTTATAAAAATCATTACTTTTTTCTTTCTAAAGTGAAAGACTGCTAACATTAATAAATAAATTTCCCCTAGTAGAATTTCCAATCTATAAAATGGCTATGAAAAATGTCCAGTTCTCAGGTCATAATGTAAACATTTTTTCAAACGGTTATCGGACATTTTCAAGTATGAACATGACCTCACATATTTTTATTACACTTCATTCTCCGTTCTCAGTTATTCAGTAATATAGTAAAAAGCATCTAAATGCTATGGATAGCTAAAATAAATACAAAGAAGCAGCTTAAACTAATTGAACGTTTGTAATTGAAGGGCCGGATGCAAGAACCTGCTCTACGCTCGATCTAAGGAGCGGATTTTAAAAGTTAAAAAATGGATTTTTAAAAAATGCTGGCATATAG
>UCOL01004357.1:0-14964 GCA_900474335.1 Ormyrus nitidulus
AACTTGATTTAGAGAGGATTTTCCGTGAGTCACAAGAGGAAATCCGCTAGGACAAATATTGAGAAGAATTTCCTCTTGTGACAAGCGGATTCCTTTTATAATAAGAGGATCGTTTTTTCAGTGCCGAAATAGCCCTCATTAAGGAGAAAATATGTGTTTTCAATCTGATTTCTTTAAAATAATCTATGTTTTAATATTTACATTAACAATCGCATGATTAACACTGAAGGTATATCCAGAAAGGAGTGTTTGCATCAGAATAAATTCGTTACTAATAAATATCATCGATTGCCAATAGATGCACAGTGAACTACTGGGCAGACTTTCGAAAAAACTGCATTGTTTCTGACATGGAAGCGAAGCTCGGTCACATTTTACGAGGTCGTAAAAATAAATGCGAAATCGTCTGGCCGCGGTAACTCGGGCGGATTTTTAAGGGCAATGCACCGAGCACCAAGGCGAATAATCAATATTCACAATTGCCTTTTCTTCGGTTTAACCCAATGGCGCATCGTTATCTCACTTATCTTCCTATATTGATTTACTTTAGCGCTCGTTTTACCGAGGCAAACGGCGACTCGAGCTACCGAACGACTCAATCTCGCGGCGAATACATATTTACTCAATCGACTCGGGGCTGTAAATCTTTATTTTTACGATAGAGTAACGTGTCGGGAAAGGGAGACATAATATCGCCACTGTCTCGGCGCGCAGATCGAGGCTCTATTTTTAGACCGGCAGCGGATAAACTTGTTATATTTATGCATTATGTCAGAGTGTACTGCGCGGACTCCGCATAGAATGTCGGATTCGAATGTATATACAAGAAACTCACCTGTGCGAAGAGGTGGCGGTTTTTGTTGCGCCAGGCGATCAGGCGGGAGGTCGGGTCTCCCGGCGGAATTTTGAACGAACCCAAGCTTCCACTCAGTCTTGCCGGCAATGTTTGGGTGCTGGAAATGTTTGGAAAAAGATGATTAATGGCGTCCGTGGCATCGATGTAGAACGGCAATGAAGAGCGAGACTTACTACTTCTCGAACGGCAGTGAAGTTTGACTAGGTTCCAGAAGCGACGGGGGCCTCTTGCATGGTTTTATGACGCTGTCTCCTAATTCTAGTGCTGCGATAAATAGTGGTCATATTACTTTATAGTACAGTAAAGTACGCTTGAAAATCGTGAATTATTTGGGTAGTGGTTTTTGAACTAATGCCTAATATCTAAGAGTTCGATACTTTGTGTAAATTAAATTCAAACCAAAGTTAGAGGTGAATTCGGGGTATTTTTTCGCGTTAAGTTTCGTTTTTTTTTTCAACAAAAAAATGTTCAATGTTAATTATTTCACGTCAAAAATATTGGTGAAAGGCGTTTACGTTTTTGGCCAAAGGCGACGTGCGCGATTACAATTCGTCACCATCGAATTTTACGGACACATCTCGAGCAAAAACTACTGCGGTTTAACAGTAAAGATCGTGCTAGAATTTCGCATCAGTTTTTTCCTTCCGCGCGAAGGAGAACAGCGCGAAATGATCGACCGCCGACCGAAATGAAGCGGTGGACGTTGCGTTTTTTCCTTCACCGGGACGGTTCTTGCCTTCTCTTTTGGGGCAACGGAAGAGGAAGCTTTTTCTGGCCGCAGGCGACCTTGATTTTTGCTCGCGTATCGGCGGTGGACAAACTTTGAGGATACAGCTGTATTAAAACAGCTGTAAATTTTCTTTTCGATATTGAAAATATTATGATAATTTTATACTCGATTTAATAAAGAATTTTGATTTTACGCTTTTGTGAGTTGAAACGCTGCGTGTAATTAAATTAATAAAGTATAGGGAAGCGTAATTTTTCTTGTTCTTTATGACTTACAGTAGGTATTCCCCGGTGTCTGAATAAGTCCTTTGAATCTGAAGGATCATCGTGACTCAGAAAAAAACTTAACCTCCAAGTATATAAAGAATTCCTAAATTGGTACGTTCCTTTGCGTGATTCTTTGAGGTTTTTAATTTAAAAATAACTATACATATACGGAAGAACCATGGAAATCGCTATGTACGTCTCGTATTTCAAAGAAATTATTTAATTACCGGAGGCATTTAAGTGAATCTTAACGACTGTAGGTTAAGCGCTTTTTCAACTGTTACAGTTTTGTTATGGAGTGTAAAAATGATGTATCATTCAATCGTGATTTTTCGAACGCGTATAGACAGAATCATGCAGCTATAATAATTTATTACGTTTTTAAAACAGTTCCGTATAAAAAAACGAAAAAGGCCTGCAAGCGTATTTTAAACGGCCACTTGGTTTGGTATTCTTTGTACAGATTTTTCAATATACCTGTTGCGCATTCGGCACTACTATAAATTCACTCGTAAATCGCTACACTCTTTGAACATTTATATTTAACGCCGTCCAAGTCACAGCCATCCTAAAGCCCGTTGCCACAACAACTAATAAAGTTCGCGGAGATCGAGCAGCCCAGGGAAAAATGTAATATATTTGAAATTGAATAAATCTCCCGCTTTGATTCGGGCGCTCGGCTGCTATAATTCCGCTATCCGTCTCCCTCGGCCAATCTTCCTCCTCCGCTCCGTTCTATAGATACATTCCCCTGCGGCGTCTTTTCATTTGTGTCTCTCGGACTTTCTCTCCGCCGCCGCTCTTTCCCTATCTGCTTATGCTCGCAGTGGCGATGCGCCGAAAGAGAAAGAGAGAAAAAGAGAGAGAGAGAGAGCCAGGCGTATATATACGAGCATTGCGATAAATCCGCACCCACTTAGAGTCGCATCGAACCACGCCAGTAATTGCGTCAGTCTTCCCTTCCCCTCCCTGCAGTGTCATTAGAAATTACACTAAAAAAACTGAGATTAAATGTTGTTTGCGTCAAGGTACAGTGTGCGTTCGTTGCTTCGGTCTTGGGTATAATATCCCTTTTGAAAAAGAAAAAGTTTGGGTTTTTCGTCATTTTGAGTCATACGCTATTTCCGAGTCATTTATTTGCTGCACCCCGGCAAAATAAGCATTTTTTCATCCGATGTTTAAATTTGAAAATAAACGTTTTTGCGTACTAAAAGAATCGATGCTCCCGAAGTATTTTTAGCCACTTTCTATTTTGCTCATTTTTTTTTTTTCTAAAAGAATACAAAAGTTAAAGCAAAAAGTTACTGCTTCGGGGCATTTATTTACGATTAAATGGAAGCAGCTCGCTCTTAGTCTCGCGCTCTTGAAAGGCATCGGCGCACTTGAGCCTCCTCCATTCTCTAAGTAAAGAGTCGACTATACGACTCGGGGATCTAAACAAAGTAGGCTCGCGCGTTCAAAATAGACGCTCATCTCGCTCTCTCGGGGGGAGAGCGATTTCAAAGCTCTTTTTCGCTCGCAAGCCGACAGACCCGCGACTCATTACAATGCTTAACGAACGCGCGGCTCGTCGGCCGCTTTTTCCGAATATTTGACGATGGAACGTTAACCAACGGGGGGAGATCGTGGATATTTTTACCGAGGGGAGGGGCGAGAGGCAGGAGGGGCGACTCGGGCCTCTCGTAGTTCTGGATGAGGGCGAGGTTGTGGTTGACGTCGGCCGGCTCGACGCCCTCCTGAAGGTCCGAGGAGAGCTGCTCCTGCAGGAGGATCGTCTCGTTAGTCAGCTCTCGAACCTGGTCGAGCAGCTCCTCGTAGTTCGTCATCTTGGTGCTTAGCCTCCGTCCATCTGCGCCTTGCTCTGCCCTTAAACTCCATTCGACTTCGCTCCTGGAAAATGAGGAATAGATTAAAAGTTTTTTTTTTTTTTTACTTATTGCGGCGGTGTGCTTTCTTTTTTTTCAAGGGTAAAAGGAGAGCTGGAGGAATTTGGTCTTTCGTGACTGGAGGCAGCATGCAATTGTACGATATATCAAACTCTGTAAGGATTTTTATGTTCGTGCATGAAAACGTTTTGCGGGGTATATTGTTTTCGACCGCTTGTAAAAACTGATTTTACTAATTTAAAACTACGCTTATGAATAATGCAACCTTGTTTTCCAAGTTTTATTCGAGATGGAAAATTAATTTGAGAGGGCAGGTTTTATTGAATCTGGAAAAACTCCCGTTGCACTGTACGTATAAATAAATTTATAAAAGCTTGCCCATGTTTTTCATTTCATATTCTATTGTGCACTCGTTGATTTTCTTTCTGCTGCTTGATCGATTAATGATTGAGTTATTAGAACGAGCAAGAATTTTTAGAATATACGAGTCTATTTTAAACCATTTTATTTACCAACAGTTCTGTCCCGTTTATCCATCACTATAATTAAATTATTGATCGTATAATATATTTAAACTACAGAAGACATGAAAGTTAACGTTTCATGAATCACCAGTAAAACTATAACGAAAAGCATTTTATGCTAAAATGACAGTTAGCAACAGCGACATAATTTAAATATAAAACCACTTGCCCAAATTTATAAAACAGCTTACTCCACTAAGCCATTAATACACGTAATTAATTCTAACAAGTTAAAATACAGTCTCGTACAAGAAGCCCATAAAGGCCAATCAAGCAGGAAAAACTGCCCGCTTTCCACGTTAGAGTTTTCGAGCCATTACAGCTTCGCCGGCGATCAGTGCAACGCGATTCGCTCGGCGCACTAATTGCGGAAGCGAAAGAAGAGAGCCTCGACTGAATCGAGGCTCTAATCGGGCCTAATTCAAAAAGGCGACTCGGCCTCGGCAACAACTTCCGAAATAAAATAAAACGAATCGATAGCCAGTCGCTTGTAGTGCGACGTTAGACGCATCATCGTGTGCAGGAAAAGGGAACGAGTCGCTCTTTTTATTCCGAGCGCGTAGCGGCGCACGCACACAGATGCGCTACGTGCCGTGAAAAAAGGCGGCGCTCTTTTTCTCCTATGAGTCATCTCGCTCTCTCTCTCTCTCTCTCTCTCAATATCGGCTCTCGGTATTCCGAGGAGGCGATCGTCGACAGGAAGTTTTCGCGGCGCCGCGAGGATCATTTTCCCCTACTCCCCTTTTCGCCAAGGTGTAACGCCGGGACGCGAATGGAAGTTTATTTCGCGCGAGAGACTCTCTCGACTCTGTTGGCTTATTTATGACGGCGTAATTGCGCTTTTTTTTAAGATATTCCGCGAATAAAGTTATTTAAAGGCCGACGAAATTAAGCCCAAAGCTTTCCTTTATATGGGCAGGTTTCGGTTATTATAAAGTTCGAGGGAGACGGATGGCGTTTAATTAAAAACGGCGGCAATTCTTTTTTCTTCGTTTGGTGCTTTCTTTGAAGTAATCTGGGTATAATGATTTTGAAACCGCAACGTTTTGCAGGAAAAGAGGTTACTAAAGTGATTCTAAAATTACGTATGACGAAAGACTTTATAGAAAGTTGTTAATAAACGCAAAACAATATTTGGTACACGACGGCGTATGAAATAAATTTACCTCGAAAGAGAAAAGTGAATTTTCAGAGGTCGGTTTTATTTCATACGTGGATCTTCCTCGAATATCAAGTACATCGGCAGGAGATGGACTGTTATCTAAAGTTACCGAAGCTGTCAGCTGGTAAAAGGTCCTTATATATTTTCAGAAAACCGGCAATTGAAACTCTTATCTTGAATTGAGCTTCTCCTGAACGACTATCCTTGTCAATTCTTTAAATTCCAACGTCCTTGTAATGGCTTATCAAACAAGTTCTGAGGATAAAATGCACTTCAAATTCCAACTATATTTTCTTCGAAACCTACATTTTTTTCTGCTTACAAGATAGTAAATTGTAATTGCACTTTATACAAAATTTTCTTATTAAAAAATGTAACTAATATTCAGCTGTTTTATTCAATTACAAAACTTAAGTGCCCATCAATTTTTAAAGTTAAACACGACGTAAATGCCAACGAAAAGTCCTCGTTCCCGAAAGGTCAATCTTTGCAAACTTTCGAGATTCTCAAACAATAAAGAACTCCTTAAAAGCCAACGGTCAAGACCAAGACTCTCCCTCGCAGCGCCGAGGCCCAGATATAAAAACAATCGCAACGACATCCTCGTAAGGTCCCTTTCGACTTCGTCTAAGGCCCTGAACGGCGCATTAGCAGGTAAAATGCTCAACCGAAAAGGTTACAATATGCGCCGGTCGACGCGTTATTTCGCTTCGCCGAATACGGAGGCGGCCTTGGCAGGAATGCCGACCGGTTTCGATTCGCGAACCTTATAAAGCATCAGCGACGTATCCAGTCGGGTTCAAAATTCGATCGTTTTCATCGATATGCACTTAGGCAGTTGTTTTACAAGCCACCGGAGTAGGTGTTTAATTGAATCAGTCGGTGGTTTGTCGTATAGGTAATTCGCCAGGCGGAATATAGAAAGCGAGACGCAAGAACGCCGAGGAGCACAGCCTTTTTCGGAGCGAGATCTCTGCGATACAGTTTCCTTGAGAGAAATTCGAGGAACTCTCGAACTTGCGCACTGCAGCCTTGGCTTGGATCTGCGAAATTTTTGATTTATGGTATTTGCGCACTCGAGCTTATGTAGCTCGCGGTGACATCAGCCTTTTTTTATGCAAGACTTATTTTACGTAACTTCATAGTACTGATAAATTATCGTTAAATAAAGATAAATTAAGAATGAATTCACTTTATATTCGAAGCACAAGCGCGCTTAAAAGCTATACAGAAATGAACCTGCTTATTTTTCGAACGCAACAATCTCTCGAGTGCACTTCATTTAAAAGCCCTCGAAACAAAGCAAACAAAAATCCCGCGGCGCCAGTATAGTAGGCGGTGAAAAAAGCCCCCCGAAAAACGCACCAGAGCCGAAAGAAGCTGTCTTCCGGCTGACGCCCATGACAGTCGAGTAGGGCGAAAAGGAGGGCGCCGCGGGCTCAAGTCGGGAAAACTAGTTTTCCCCGTACAGCTCCCCCCGTAAAGAATACACCCGAGAGCGCGCTGTTAACTTGGCCAGCGTGACTGCCGCGCGGCGCATACAAAAGTCGGAAATCCGAGCGGCTCGTCTGTCCGTCATCTCGATTTTTCCACAGCTCTCCCTCCCCCCCGGGGCGAATGCACCTGCGACTCGTTTTCTCGAACGAGGCGGCTGCGCGAGAGCTTACTTTGGCGCTAAACGCCGATACGGAATTAGCCCGCGGCCCAGTTCTGCGTCTCCGGCGCGCTTTCGGCTTCCTTGTTTTCTATCGCGTCTGTCTCCGAGAGCGGCTTGCTTCTTACTTCAAAATTCTTGACAATGCAGCGCGCAGTATTCTTGCGTAATCGACGATGCGCTCGTCGTTCTCGTGAGCCGATATCGCCGGCGGGGACTTTTTCTGCAGGTTGAAAGACTTATTTTTAGCGTTTGTTGTTGCGCGCGTCGAGAGAAATTTTGAACTCGATCGAGACTGGCGATCTGTCGGCGTTCCGAGGCAGAATTAAGTCAGATTTATCTAAATGGTTTCGGATAATAAGCTTGCTTTTTCAACAATGTGTATATAAATTTAATTTCCCTTCAAAGTAATCTCGTTTAAATAAGGATAATGACTAATATAAGCTTTCACCATATCAACGTAAACATTTCTCAACCCCGGCAAATGAATCATTCCGATTTTAATTATGAAAAGCATAATAATAATAATAGCAATTTTAACTTCCACTCCGAATGACGAAATGAAATTTGCAACCTCGCTATAATCGACTATTCATACCCGATAAACGGTAAAATTTTCGTAACTAGACTTTACATTAATTTATTCGTCCCGCGGCATATTGAAAAACGAAACTCCTTTCACTCGAGCCGGACTAAAAAGCACACCGGAAGCTCAATATATATATATATATATATATTAACAGGCCGGGGCGCTTCCATCCATCTTCCAAGTTTACTCCAATTCCGCCGACTCGTGCAGCGGCCGAATTTCGGCTTCCACCTCGCGTACCACCTTCTCCCTCTTAACGAGGGCCCGCGCTTGGCCCTCTTGGCTATTCATCGCACGGCTCGCGACACGACGCGTCTGCTTTATTAGGGGAACGGGGGGAAACCGTTCGTTCGGCTGACGTCTTAGGGAGCGATATGTCGGCCGCGCCGCTTTAACGTCGCCGAAACGCACTTTTACTGTACGTAGAGGCTCGTGTGCGCTTGTTTTGCGCCTCGTAAACTCGGCACTGCAGCGTTTTATTGCTCCGCGCGAGAGTTTAATCGAGTGCGATTGAGATAATGCGCGCGTATATACGTATTATCGGCGAGCTGGGAAAGTTGCCGGATTCTCCTTGGTGGGGCTTTTTCTCTCCCGAGCGATATCGAGAAACGCGAGGCTGCTTATGCGCGCTCGGTGAATGAGCGTAAATAAAAGTGCGTCGAGTGCAGAGAAGAAAGTTTTAATCTCGTTCGCGCGCCGAATGCCTTCTCTTTTTTTTTTTACACGACGCGGGATTTATCGGCAACCGGACGAAGACGAAGTGCTTAACATTTTCAATGAGTCTAAATTAAAAAACGAGCAGCTGAATTCTCAAATTCCCTTAACGCAGAAACACCGAAGCCTCCACACCTTCGACTCATCGTCTTATCCAATCGCCGGTCGAAAAAGCGGCCGCGCACGCGGAAATTATGTAAACCCGCGCGCGCGCGGCTTCCGCGAAAATGAGAGCGCGCGCACCAAAAAAAGAAGCCTCGGGGCGCAAGAAGACCCGAAGGAAAGGCATGTAACCAGCGCATCGCGCACGCGAGCGCGTCGCCGGGATAACGCACTGCGCGTCGGCACGTGATCCGTGCTCCCGGGCGGAAATCGCGCAACGGGAAAGGCCGTTCCGCGGCTTAGATTTGGAGCGCGTTAGATTTAGACTTGCATTATCGAGAGCGAGCCGGGCGGCCCGAATTCCCGGCCGGCGCGGATTTTGACCTGGGAAAAATCAACCTAGTTTAAGCTAATTTCAGGTCGGCCGGACGCGAGAGCTTTTTCGAGGCGTTTATCGACTGGGGTATTCGGTCGGCAGGCACTTTTGCCTTTTGCCGATGGAACACGGAGGGTTTGTCAGGGAAAGGGGGTCGAGAATCTCGTGTGCGGGTTAATTAAAACGTGGGAGGCTCGACGATTTCAGAGAGGGAAACCTTGCATACACCTTGGGTATACATTGCACGAAAGTGGATTTGCAATCTTTTCACGCGATGAGAACGAAATGAATATAGAAAGCGGATGTAAAGCTGCATTTAATTGCAAATCTTGTTTGAAATTTCTTTTTTTTAAAGATGCTTGGAAAGAGAAGAGGGTCGAAAATTACACCAATTTTAGTTACTAGAAAATTCGTAGAAAATATGAGTTAGAAATTTAAAACCCAGCCGTTTGCTATGCGAAAATAGAATTTCTACAATTAATAACTGAACGCTGCGAATAGCCACCTTAAAACGAGAACAAAAGTTCGAAATCGTCCACCCTTCCCAAGATTAGCTTCTTTCTGTCATACATCACCGGCAATCTCCATAACAATAACGATAATAATTCGGCATTAAAATCGAGTGGGCCGTAATAGATACGCGAACGAACGAGCGAGGCAATGAATTATCGACTTTTTAAGAGCCGCAAGATCGACGGTACTCGGGGCAGTAAGTGTTCCGAAGACGAACGTCTTCCATACGCCGGCGCGTTACATCATCTTATTAGGACCTTCCGGCCACTCCGTCCGCCCCTTCCGCCGCTCTTCCCCCTTTTTTTCGTCTTACGAGAAGGAAGCCGTTCCTCTCGGCTGTACTGTCAATAAAAATGTCCCGTTGCGCACTTATGGGGCCTCGCGCGCATTCCCATAGAAATGGTATGCAAATAAATCATCGTAAAGCGCGAGAGGCATAATCGCTTTCTTTCTCGAGTCTATATACTGCTTTGCATGAAGTATGTAGGGAAATTTTCGAGGAAACGCCACTTTTTACTGCCGGATGGCGCTATTGAAACTTGCTAACCATTGAAGAGGATGGGCTGCTGCTTCTGTTCGAAGCGTCTTTTCGAGTGTCTTGAATGGAATTGGAAATGATGGAAGAAAAAGGTGATATCTTCATGATTATCTTGTAGATGTCGACTTGAATGCTTAAAGTATAAAGAGACCATAAAACGACCCACTTTCCAAAGAAAAAGAGAATTACAAAGTATCCCATTATTTATCCAAGTCTACAAAACGAACCAAGACGCGTGTCACCGTACACGGCAACATCACTCGAATCGATCGATCGATCAGATCGAAAATCGTCCTTCCAGTTTAAATCTCGTTTCGAGCCAGCATCCGCGCGTTTATTAGCACAGCCGACGAAGACAAGCGCCCATTTTCTCGAAGAAAGCTGCCAATTCGACTTGGCTCCCCAGCCTATATACACATCTCCCCGGCGAGTTAGCGGTTCTCGGCACGATTCCTCCGGCGGATCCTCGCGCGTACACATCCCAGCAGAGCAGACGACACGCTCGAAGGCGCAATTGCGCGCGGGCCCCTCTCGTCTCTGTTCTCTCGGCAGCTGTGTGTTCGCTCTCGTGGCATCGAACCCGCACGGGCGCGCGCTAAGTGCCGGCTCGCTCTCCTCCGGCACAGACATCCGCCGCGCCGCGATTTTCGCAAAGCCGCTCCTTCGCCGCGCGGCGCGCTGCCGGAGATGGAAATTCGCTTTGTTCCCGCGCGCGGACGGCCGCCCCGGCAGGTTTTGCCTTTTTGCGCTCGCGGGCACGAAGCTGCCCGAGTCGAGGGCAGGCCGGAATTCGAGGAAATAATATGCTAATTCGGACTGGACGTTGTAAGGGTTCGAAATTTTTTAGAGGTTCATTGTGAATTTCGTGCGGAATTTGACGGTTAATCCGACTGTTCCTAAAGGTTTATGAAGCTTGAATTTGTTAGCCGAGAGAAGAGATCATCTCTCTGTACGGAGTACCTTCAACCACGAGGATGCTAATCGCATCAAAACTTTGTTAGAGGAGCTTACTCGAAATTTCAAATTACCGCTTAGCTTGCTTCTATATATACTGTCAACAAGTGCGCCGTAATGCAATTTTGCCCGTTGACGCCGCACTTGCTGCAAATTAATGAATCCGAAATTTTATTTAATAAGACAGAAGCAATGTAAAAATTATGTAAATGCTGAGTAAATTACAGTTTATTGATTTTAACAAGACTTTACAATATATTTGCGTAAAGTACCTGATCTAAACTCTTTTTTACATATATTTTTACTTTATTATGCTATAGTTCCTATAAAAAAGATGCATTCATCAGATCCTTGTAAGTGCAAGATAAAAATAATAGACAGTTGTAAAATCGGTCAAAGAAAATTCTTACAAACATTATGATTAACGAGATTCGGATCTAAGTCTGCAAAAGCTACCTTTTCTATTGCAATTAACATAATACTTTTTACAATCTATCCAAGATTGACATTACACGTATAGAAAGCGTTGCGTTTACTCCTTACAAGACGCTTTAATCGGCCAATTAAAAAATTCAAAGCTACGCGCAACGATCCGCATCTTTTGCGAGAAAACGTCGATCCCCGATTAGCCAATTGCATAAGCCGCGCAAATTCTCCCAACTCCGCGGGAAAAAGGTTTACAGGCGAAAGCAACAAAATCGTTTACCATAGCCCGCATCAAAATTAATTCATTTTCGCAACTCGCTCGAAAACACTCCCAGGCCCAACGTAAAAACCCATTAACTATATCCTAAAATCGTGGAAAATCCTTACCAGCAATGATCGACTGCCAGAGCGAAGCTCCTCGAATCCGCGCACGTGCAACGATGCAATTCACTTTCTCAACATCCACACACTCGCGCGCTCGATATAAAGAGAGAGAGAGAGATAGATAGAGAGGTACGCACTGAACTCGCACGCGAAACGACACGTCGCAGGCGGCGGAAGACACTGATGGGGGCACACGCGGCGCGATCGCGGCGGTGGTCGCTCGAGGACTCGCCGCGCGCGTCTGCTGCCGCGCGTGGAAACGCTGCAGGGGCGCCGACTCATTCGATAGAGCGCCCCCCCACCCGCCACCTCCTCCTCCTACTCGGCCGAATTCTCTCGCTCCCGAATATCCACGGGGGCTCCCTTTTTACGGAACAGATGGAGGCGGCGCGTGTCACTTGCTCTTTCATTTCGCTCTCGAGCCCGGGCCGCCGAGATCCTTATGGACCCGCGTCGCCGCATCAACGAAATGGCCGCGTAATTGGAAAGCCGCGATGAGGGAAGAAGCGGCTTTGCCCGAGAGAGCTCTTCGCGATGGGAGTAACGAGCGGTTAAAAGCGGCCTTTTTTCGAAGCGGCGATCGCAGAGCCGAGAGAGCCGAGAGAGCCCCGCGACTGATTGATAAGGAGTCAGCTGGAGCGGACAGTCGCGGGAAAAATCGATGGGAGAAAGAGGGGGACGGAGATTCATTGCCGAATCAATATGTCGCCGATCGTGTTGCTTCGCTCGGATGGAAATGGAGAAAGTGCACGGAATCGTCTATGTATAATGGAAGTAATGGATTTGGAAGATTGCTCGGGGCGCTGGCAAGCAATTCGTTTTGATAAATTGTCGGAAGCAATTGTCGCTCGCAATAATTATGAGCAATGTTGACGGTGCGTATACATAAGGACGATAGCAAAGTAAGTATGAAACAGTCGCAGATATATTTCACAAAAGCTTCCGCAATGCTTGTTATTCGCAATAAAAGACGAAATTAACATCGTAACGTAAAATTTCGCAACTCCAAAATTAACATACCTATATTATCTTGAAAAATGTACAAAAGAGCAATCTCGAGCCTCGAGCCGATCCTCGTTAAGCATCCCGCAAACTCGACAAAGCTCTCGATTCTCGAAAAGCGAAATAATGCGAAAAATTCATCCGCAAGAAAGCGAAGAGCCCAGGAAGGGCGAACGCGTCGGCGTACACAAGTGCGCCTCCGCATCTCCGGCTCTCCTCTCGGCGCGCCGCGCGCATCACGCGCTTATTAATACCGCCACCGACTAATCATCCTCTGGCCTGCTTTAATTTAAGGAGCGCGGATTAATTACTGGCCGTTGATACTCGCGCGGCGACTCGAAATTAAAGGCCGACGCCGAAGTAAGAAACTTCACCGCTCGCAACAAGATAGAATACAGTAGAAAACTCGGAGTATATACAGCATATTTTTGCAGGCAGCGCAGGAATTTTTAGTAAGCAATGCACTCGCTATACGGTCGCGCAAAATTATTAAAGCGGCATATATCGCCGGTAATGATAGTAGGCGAGTGATAAATAGTTACATTGTTTTCCGTATTTGTGTGTGTGTGTGTGTGTGTGTGTGTGGAAGGGAACGGTGAATGCACCGTAACTAAAGCTCATCATAATAAATGAATGCGAATCTCTCCTATGCACCGTAATTCTCTCTCTCTCCTTCCTTTCTTTACGCTCGTATTTCTTTGCCGCGACGTATATATATTTTTCGCCTCCGCGTTATATATCTACCCGCGTTTTCTTTTTCTCCACGCTCCGCTTCCCTTGCCGCGCCGTAGTATGTAGGCAACAACCTTTTTTTTTCTTTTCTCCGTTTTGCTTTAACTTCTCGAGCTTGCGAGAGGTCTAAATATGGATTATTAAACGGACGAGCCGTCGAGTGGCTTTTTGGGTTTTGACACCGAGCCTGAATGCAGCCTCTTGTTTCGAACGAAATTTTTTCAGTGTTGTTGTGCTCGGCTTCATTAGGATCGTATTTATGGACGACAAATTTTGAGACGTTGGAACATTGCAATTAAACTTACATCAAGATTCTTTACCGTTATATTTTGTTTTAATTAACTTTTTCCACTGCCTAGATTTACTATCATTTTAGCAAATTGGTAATTATACACAAGTACATAAAAACATAAAAATTGAGCAACTGCAAAGATTACGAAAGATTATATCCAGCTAGATGAAATTTGAATTTCAAAATAAAAATAAATTACTCATCACCAAAGCACCTCAGCTGACTAATGAAGGTATTAGTTTTAAGTAAGCTATTAACTGATACAACGCATTAAAACTCCGCGAAAGACTTGCAACAGCTTTGAAAACTTTTAAAATCTTGCTCCCCAGCGAAAATCTGAAATTCCGGCGCTAAAAACAGACCACGGCGAAGAATCGACAAAAAAAAGCCTCGACATCAGCACCTTTGAACTTGTTACTCTCGCGGAGCCGAGGCGGCGGGCGCAAAAAAGAAAGTACTAAATACCTACAAAGATACTTAAACTCGCGCTCGGCCACTTTTCAGCCGCAACTATCGACATCCGCGGCAATTCGGCTCCGAAAGTCGCCGGGAGCCAGAATCGCGAGGCTTTTTTCTCACAAGACACTTTCCACGGAGGTCCCATAGCGACGTACCGTAACAATCGCTCCTTGATTTTCTCGGGAAAACGATCCCACGCCGCACAATGAGCGCCGCTTCGTCTTTGCGGCGTATGTCTTTTGACGATATCGGCCGCGTCTCTGGGAGGGGGCTGACTCGTTGCGAAGTTTCGGGCGGAAGCTCGCTGGATTTTGAACGGAGTTTGCTAGGTTCTCGCCGCACGATTTGCACATGCACACACGGAACTGTATTTAGGCTTCGCCTCGAGCCGCTCTCCGGTGAATCAGTGCGAAAGGACAACAAACGCCGGTGACATCTTGGCGCGAATTCGCGCACTTGCGCCTGCCGCCGCCGGCGCCGAGGAATCGCGAATCGGTATGATGTTTGCTTTAAGTTTCTACTGTTGTTTCTTGAAGAGATTTTGTAAGATAAGTTTCAATCTTGAATGTGGTGCGAATTTTATTGGTTTAAGAAATTTAATATATATAAAAAAAACACCTGCTGATTTAAATTAAATGAAATTTTAATTTGATATCACTGTTATTAAAATATAAGATAAATTGGATCAAAATTTGCAAGTATTATGCAAAAATATTTATTTAATTTGTTGATTTTTAACTGAAAAACTAATTTATTATACACTGAGAGAAAAAAAGGAGTAAAAATTCCTATTCTGTATCGTAAC
>UCOL01004358.1:0-14974 GCA_900474335.1 Ormyrus nitidulus
GTCAATTTTCGAGACAATATCCTTTGAAAAATGTAAGAAGGGAGATAAATAGCAAAGATTTAGAAACTTTAATTAGTTTTGCTGCTTTGCCATCGGGGAGAAAGAATAAAGGGAAACGTATTTGTTGAAGCCAATTGCTGAGATATAATTTATAATTTCCGATAAAAGTATTGACATCTTTGGCAATTATGGCTCTGAAAAGTCTCCCCGGACAGACTATCGAAAACAACAACTCGAGTTCTGGAAATAACTCCGGAAAATGACACGTGACAATACGGAAAGTTTCTCGTCGAGGTACGAGGGAAAAGATGGAAGAAGCTTATTACCAAAGATACTTGCAAACTTTAAGAAACTTTCTACAATCGTGCCATTTCATTTGTAATTCAGCATTTAATTAAGTGCATTGGTAATATACTCATTTCGAAGATCGCATAATAAAATGTGATTTTTATTGCAATTAAATTTTCACGAACTTTGAATAGCATTCGTTTACTTTGCCCTTTATGAACGATAATCAATAACATTTAATTGATCTACGACTTCACTAATTGCAGCAGCAATTATTTAATAAAATTGTTTTTGAAATACGTTGACATATTAGATACTGTTAGTGCAAAGTTTTACTGAGAATGAATAACTACTGGAAACATGGAAACTGTATTTAAGTTTCATGTTATTCTCGTTCGCAATATGGATGCGTTTTTTTTTCAACATGGTTAACTTTTCTAAATTTTAAATTGAAATATTTTTTGTTTTTCAACAGAAAGAATTTTTTAAAATCTAAATTACGTGCCATTAAGTGAGGAATTTCTGAACCTAAAGCTAACTTTTTAAATTTAAATAAATTTAATTAAAACTCTGTCGAAAAAGAATATATTATTCTTAAAAAATGTTGGAAAGTAGTGTATTTATACACTTTCAAATAATTTTTAGCTTTTAAAAGATAAATTTTAAGCCCGCACCTTTTTGGGACAACGATTATAAAATTTAGTGATCTTGAAATTAAGTTGTCAACGCTCGGTGAACGGATTTTGTCGTCTCTAGAATGCAGCAATCCCAGTGACATATCAAGTTTCAGCCAGACAAAATGTGACATCTACGTATCAACGAAAGTCAGAAATGCGCGTATTTTCCCAGTATTTATTATTTCGTGAATTTGTTGTGCGCATGTCGTAGTGCAAAAACTGCCTTTGCTTGGTTAAAGCGAGCAGGTAAAGTGAAAAATTCTGACTGCAGCATTAAGCGCGGATTATTTTTTAAAAAGCTAGAGCTTGAGTAATTTATTCGGGCTTAAAATGCAAAAGAGTCATTTTAGTTAGCTCGTTAATTTATATTCTGAAATAGAGTACTGAATAGTTACCAAAGGTTAAGTTGGATAAACTTTGTTATGCAAGCCGCAATAGAATAGTTATTTATATTTATTTATTTAGAATCAGAATATTGCAAAGTTTTATACGAGGTTTTATACAGGCTAAAACAGTTACTTGTACAAAGGCTGGATTAGTTAGAAGTAACAAAAATAACTTGCAACTACTTCACAAACTAAGAAAAATACTATAATTTCAGTATAAGATTCATATACAATTTTTTTAGAGAGAAATGTTTAAAAGTTCGAGACTGAAGCAAAATCGTAAAGAACAAGCTAAGAAAAAAAGGTGTTTTAACCATTATCCGCTAAATCTCACCACTTTGATAAAAGAAGAGATTCTAAATCACTGTCGCCGTAAATTTAAGAACAAGCGAGGCAAGATTCTCTCTTTACTGGCGGAAGTCTTCCTTTCAAACAACTGTATCTACCAAACGGAACTTTGTTCGACCATATTTATTTTCTTTAATCGTCTGTGCGGTTGATGTAATAGTTTTTCTGATCCTTCGGCCTCGCCCGAAAATTACGCGCGTTTATTTTTGAGCTTCCAGTCTTTTTTTCCGGAACAAGTGCTTCTAAAAGCGTTCGGATTTTTTTCTCATATTTGCACAGTAAGAGGAGATAAAACATAACCGTGAATTATCCAACTCCCATATTTTCATCGAACCATCGTTACACAAACATTGCGCTTGAAATAGCTTGCTTTAATAGCATTCACGAGGTACTTGTATGTTTGAAGTTAAATCTGAAAAAATATACGATCATCTGTTATAAGTCAGAAAAGGCTTCATCTAGGCTGATTCTATTTATAAACGTTTCGGCATTGGAAACATTTTAGCAAAGTTTTTTTAGACGCGAAATGTAAATGAAGTAAAGTGAATTTAAATTATTTGAATTGTTTCTGAAATTATTTTTAGAAATTCACAATTGAAAAGGTCTTAATATTCTAAAGTGAGTTAAAAGTTTTTTAAAAAAAGCAATCGTATATATTCAGGAGTTTAAAAAGTTCCGTGCTGTTTCATGTTTTGAGCGGCTAAATTATATTATTTTACTACTTCATTTATAAAATTGCTAATTTATAAAAATAATTAATTTTGATTTTATTACTGGATTCCGAGAACGCATAATTATTTTGCAAAGAATTTACTTAAAATAAATTTATTACATGCATTAAATCTTGTATTAAATATTCGGTGAAATTACGTTAAATTCTGTAAAATTAACGTTTAAATCGATTGCAAAAGGGTTAAAACAAATTAAGAAGTAATAAATAATTATCTGAAATTCCACTTCTATAATATAAATAAAATATCCGCTTCAATCAATGAAGCTTCCCTGTATTAGTTTTCGATCAAATATTTCACAAAAATAGCCTCGCAAAGCATCCTTCGCAGCCAGATGAACGACAACCATATATCCCCGCAGTCAATCTCTCCTTAACGATGTATTAACAGTCCAAACCGTCGCGGAGAAAAAAAAAGTCGCGACATTCAGACAGCCCGAGAGACGAGCATCCCCGGCCGTTAACGAGAACAATCAAGGTTGCGTGCGCGCATATCACGGCTGTGCACACACCGCAGAAAGGCATCATCGCGGTCATTTATAACCGGCGCGCCGGCCGTAGGAACATCGACGAGGCGAGGATGGAGCACTTAGCGGGCGCAAGAAATTGCCGCGCCTTATCTTCGCACCGAAATTCAAAATTACAGAGGCGCGCGTGCGCGCGCCTCGCACGCCGGGCAATCTCGAAAAATTTTCACGGCCATCCGCGGCCATCGGGACTCTCTGGTCTTCCTTTTTCGCCGCCGCCGCCGCCTCGTGCATAAGTGGGAGGGGGAGGCGGCAAGTGTGTACATGCGTGCCGACTTGTTATTAGCGCGGCGGCATGATCGCGCTGTAAAACGCTCTCGCCCCGCGCGCAGCTCGCTCACTTTACGCGGCGCGTGTGTGTATACCGTGTACCGTATATACCCGCGCATCGGTGTAACATGCTTGCGGAATGCCGGGTATTTCGAGACGCGGCGCAGAATGCATTTTTGCGCGCGGGATTTCGCGAAAAATCTATTATACGGCCTCGGGGGTGCATTAGGGAATGTTTTAAAGCGGATATATGCTTTATCAAAGTTTTTATTAGTTCTAATAAAAGACTCTTTCCGAGTTCTCGCTTTTATGCTTCTATACGAGCTGCTTAATAAACGAGGAAAAAATCCTTTCTGCTCGAACGCCCGCGGGAAATAAATTTCCAAGCGAAATACGGAAACGTAAAATTTTTAGCGAGGAACAGCATAAACCGAGAGATATAGTATTAAGAAATAAATATCGTTAAACGGAATGCCTCGAGTTCACTTAGCGCGAAAACGCTTTGAATATCTCAGGATTTACCGGGCACCGGGGGGAATATATCCGCGAGGGGCCGCGGAGCTCCACACCGCGCAGACGCGAATGATATCATGAATAGTTATGGTCGGCTAAAAGGGATTCAATTATAAGATCATACCGGGTGTACAACGCGGTACTGTCCTCTGCCATGTGCACCGGTAGAAGGGGGGTTGAGATGAGCGTAAGTCTCGGGACTTGAATTACAGCCGCGCGGTTGTCTGGCCCGCGTCATACCACTGTGACGTGATTAGTTTGTATTGCGCGCCGAAAGTACCCTCTTTCGCAAGCTTCAGAGGGGCTGCGGCGTTTGCTTGTGCTTCGCAGTGCGCGTATATTTTCTTTGTTGGGGAATTTTCATTATTTATTGTGAACAGATTTTCTCCTGGAATACTTCAATGTATTTTAAGCTGTTGGTATAAGGCAATATTGTGATATTTGCGTCTTAAAGTGATATAGATTTATTGGACATTCAAATAATTGATGCTTGTTATTAAAGTGGTTCTGAGCTGTGAATACGAAGAAAGTAGTGAATTTTTAAACCAGATATAGATCTATATTTTTATTAGACTAATATTATATAAATGTAACAGACAATACATGCTTGTAAAAATAATTTCAGTCTGCCTGTTAATTTTTTCATCATCTCAACTCCGAGCTGCAATATAGTAACAGCAAAATAATAACAGTTGCGATAAACTTTTTGTAAAATAATTTCTTACAATTACACTTCTATTCAGATAATTATCAAAGTTTTTGAACAATGGCAAAACATTTTACGCTTAATTTCCCCCCCCCCCCCCCTAAATCTCGGAGCTCGTGCATTTTGCGCGCAGACGACGAAGAGGATAACCGCTTTAAACTGTTTCATGAAAAAAAAGGGTAATAATTCAGTTAAATGCTAGTGCACGGCATTAGAGTCGGAGTAGCCCCGAGAGCTTCAACCGGCGCGGTAACCAAAATTGAAGCGGCAACTTTCTCCGGGGCTCTCTCTCCTCTCTTTCCTCCCACCGCCGGCAGCCGGCGATTATAAAACGAGCCTCTCTCGTTAAGCACGGATTATTAGTTCAGCTTAATTTGTAACGACAAAAATGTGGGCCGCAATTTAAAATCCGACGCTCGCGGCCGGCAGGCCAATTTTTAGCCCCGCGCGACTGCACGGCGGTCCGATTGCCTCGGGCGCTTGCGCCTATAATTCCCAAGGGCCGCACACTCGCGTAATTAGAGGGCCGAGCTGCATTCGCGCGAAAAGCCACGGCTTCGTCACTCGTTTTCCGATCCTTTTTTTAGTCGCTGCTCTCATCTCCGCCGTGTGGATTAGTTTGTTTGAAAACTCGCCCTTTTATCCCCCCACTCCTAGTGTTTTAATTAATCGTCGCAAACTGGATTAACGTTTCGTGCCCGGCTTTGGATTTTAAGGAACGCATAATTAAAGAGCGCGCAATTATTTGAATTTGTAATTAAATATTTAATGGTCGGTTCAGTGTGCGTAACTTAATTATCGCTCGTTAAACAACGTCGGAGGAATAAGAGAACATAGAAAAATTGTGAGATGCTTTCTTTAAAAAAAAATTTAGTGTTTAAAAATTTCCAGTGCTGAGAATAAAATTTAATTTGAAAAATGTTTATGTTTAATCGTGCATGCAGTTTCTTAGAAAATAGGCTAACTGGCTTATTGAAAATCGCGTTTTTACTTCAATCAGAAAATTGAATGTAAAACAGAAGAGAATTAATTATACACGGTATAGGCTAGAAATCAATGCGAGAGTGCTTTTTTCCTTATAACAAGCTCAACTTCAAAGAATCCCTTTTTGTTTGTAAAAGAAAACCGGATTTCACTTTAATTTTAATTAAAATTCCAGGGATGCGTTCCTTTTAGCTTCTTCTCTTTCAGAAGCAGTATAAAAAAATCTAACTAGAATATGCGCTCGTATTAAAATTAAAACTAAACGAGTTGGTATGAATTGAAATTTCATGTGTAAACAAATTGTCGCGTGCAAACATTATTTTTCTTCATTACTTTTTGCAGAGCTATTTGACCTCCATAACTTATATAAAATGAAAGTAAACATTATCCAAGATAATGACGAACTTATAAACTAATCCACATAACTGAATACCTCGGCATCTCAATGCAGCCTCTAAATATGTAATCATCGACAAAAAATCCGATATTATCCATCCATGTAAATGCACTTGTTTTTTTTTTTTTTTTTTTTTTTTTTCATGAAAACGCTCATCTCGTCCTCGGACTCCGCAGCGGATCGGCTTCGTCAATTCCGCGCTTCCCTCCGCGCGATTCTCCGCGCTCGCTTTCGCGGCAGATTTACGCGCTCGGAAGGGTTTGATTCCGGCTGGGTATACTTGCCTCGTATCGAACTTGCGCTTGGCAAAACACTAATTAATGAAGACAGTAGCGAGAGAGAGAGAGAGAGAGAGTGCAGCGTCGGCTTGCGCACAACTCATGCATAAACGTCACGCACAGCCGCGGAACGTGTTTTGCGCGCGGCGCGGTCCTCCTCTCTCTCTCCCGGGGCAAATAGAGAGAGAGAGAGAGAGAGGTGAACGCGAGGGTGGCCTCGTATCATATGTACGCGCTCGACATCAATTAGATTAATTACGCGTGCCGCTGCCATTTGTAGACGCGCGAGCGCCGGAAATTCGAAGCGGCGAGCCTCGCCAGACGCCAAACGTCAAACGCACTTAAGGCGTTAATTTATGACTGCGTTGGAGAGCAGCGCTTTAGGTGAGAGAGTAAGAGAGAGAGAGAGAGAGAGAGAGAGATATCTGTCCTCCCGAAGCGATTGAATCAGCCGCCCTTAAACGGATATTGATTTATTGCCGGCGCGGCAATGTACACCGAGCTCGTCGCGCGCGGCTTTGTTTCGCTTAAATCGCGGCGACGACGCCGTATTGTTTCATCAAGTCGGCGGAGGGCGACGGCGGCCGCAGTCGGCACGTATTTATGCGATTCTTAGGCGACTTTTGATTTACGCGAGCTGAAAGGCTGAAAAGCGCGCGCGCCACGTACGTTCCTGCAGGCACCCGCGCGCGCGCCGCGTTGTTTCGTCCTTTGTGCTTTTGACGGGCGGGCATTTTTTTCCATTCTTCGCGCGGATGAAGAATTAGGACTGACTTATAGTTTTTGCTTTGCTTCGCTTTTTTTTCTTTTTTTTTTTTTTAACTGGGTCGCCGTGCCGCGATGCACTTGATTTAGAGCTGAGCCCCCCCCCCCGCGAGCTTTGTCAGAGAATTTCATCGCGAGCTTTGCTTTTTCGACAGTTATATTTCGTTGCGTCAAAGAGGAGAGTTTATTAAAAGGAGAACTGGGATGCTAAATTGTTTGTGCGTTTCGCTTTATCTTTTGTGCAATCGATATTTCCTTTGCTAAATGACAATTAGGAAGAGGAAAAAGTTCAGGCGACGCTGTAGGAAATGAAGAGATGGAAACTGATAATTGATAGAGCTAAGTTTTATATTCAATAAAAAAAAAAAGCTTATTCAAAGCTCTGACTCACGATGCGAGTCCCTTCCATTTTTAATGGCTTTATTAACCATTGTATCTTTCTTAATACCGGTGAAATTTCGAATTGATTTAGTAAGTCGTAAGTGTAAGTTGATGAGTCATCAGTTTCGTAATACGCCGATAATTTGCAAATCATGTACAGTTATTTGAACAAGGAAGTTACGTAAGGACTTGGCTTGAAACCCGTTAAAAAATATTTTTATTAAATTTCGCTAAAAATTTTCTCAAACTTAATAGGACAATTCCCTACTTTAGACTCCGTCGGTCGGCATACACTTAACCTTTATCCAACGTTCAAAACTAAAAAACTTTACAACTTGAGAGCGAATGCCTATCTCCAGCATAAATTTCAAAGTAAAGTGCCATGCATTACATCGCATCTGTAATCTTTATTAATGAACACCTCGTGTCGCCTCAGTATGATGAGATCAGCGAAACGCAAAATAAACAGATCCGGCCTAAATCAACAGTCAATAGGTCACGGCTGTCGTGCAAATTTACCTGCCAAGTTTTTGCCGCGTCCAATACAGCTAACAACGAGTGTGCCGTGTAATACGTGTAGCGGCTACTCCATCGTACCTTGACGTAACGAATTTTTTTTTCATTTTTAACTATTTTTGCGCCACTCCGCGGTGGTTGCGCGATTTTATGACCGAGTTAAAACATTTTGACGCTTTAATGTTTCGTGGCTTGTACAGATTGGATTATCGTGTTATTTTTAGATATCTGAAATTTATATTTGAGGCACTTTAATAAAATTGCTGTTATTTAGAAGGACGATGTGAATCATTATTTTGAATAAATAATAATCAGGAAAAGATTGCTTTTTGTGACTTCTACTTAGAACAATTTCTTGCGAGAAGAAAAAAAGTATGCTTAATCGTCAACTCTAGGCTGGACATTTTTTGCATTAACAATGTACTCGACACGCAGATTTAATACGTTTTTTATCACAATTTTTAATTCATCCTAATGTATGAGGTTGTCTTAATTTAGAAAAGTGTCTTTCAACATGTTCAGGATTCTTTAGAAGCCGTAAATGATAAGTAGATTGCTTTGAAATTATGTCAACAGTTAAACAAGTTGTTATAGTTGACAAAAAGAAAAGAATAAAATTGTTATGGGTTAGATAAAGTTCTTAGGTTGAGTTTACATTGACTTCTCAGATAAAAAAAATTAAGCTAGGAATTTTTATGAGCCGTAAAGTTTAAGAAATGAATGTTTAATAATAAATTAAGATTAAATAGAAAGGCGAGTTTATTTACAAGTATAGATTAAATAGAAGATCGAATTTATGCACAAGTATAATACGAGTTCATAACAGCATTTCTTCTAAGCTAGAGTTTAGTTTACAAATATTAGTCATAAAGCGATTCTTTGTAGGGCGAACTATTTTATAAGATGTTATAAGACTTGACTTTCAGGTTTAAATCAAGCTAATTATTTTAATATTTAATTTAGTTATTAGAGAACGTTTTTAATTTGTTAATTTAATTTAATAAATAGTAATTGATTGTGAAACTTGGCCAGAAATTTCTAAATTAAAGTTCTAATCTGAAATACATTTAATACAATGCATTTTCTGGGCTATAAGGCTGCAAGATACACTGGACTATAAGATACACGGAATCTCGGAGCAGACTTATCAGGATTTTTAGTAAATATTCATCGGGATAGCTAGAGTTTAAAAGATCGAGCGGTGACTGTTCAAGGCGCTTTTTTACTCTCTATCGACGTAACGTCGCAACTTTAGATTTTTAATTTAGTACCCAGATCTTGTGTTTAACAAAAATCAAACTAAAGGAAAACTATAAGTGTGTGTATAAGAAAACGTGACTGCCTTAGGTCCATGAGGTTTTCCCGATATTTTCTCAAGGCTTATTTACTTTTAATCACCTCCATCTTATGTTTTATTGAATTTACAGGACCCGTATACGCAGTCTGTTGATACAGCGACCGATTATTCTTCGTTTACCTTCGTCGATCTTGTTGAGTTCTTTCTCTATTTTTCACTTATATGAGTAGTTATAGAGTTTTAATAAAAAGGACCATACGTTTATCGTTAACCTTTTATTTCTTTAATAAAAAGAAAACGGCGGAAATGAAGAAGGATACTTTCTATCAATTGCACCTGCAAGTGAAAAAGATTCAAGTCGAGATAGAGCTGGAATGTACACAGCTTTATTAATTTGCAATTTTGAGATCAAAATACTTAAAGCAAACACTTTTAAATTAAAAGAATTAATTTATTTTTTAATATTACCTAGAATTTTTACTATGCACTAATTTCTGGCAAATGCATATAAATTAATTTGCGATATAATAAATTTCAATGTTAAAGCAAACTTACTAACAAATCTAAACAAAAAACACTGTAAGTGACTTCGATTACTCATCAATGCAATTTCAATGCAAACAAATTTTTTGCAGCAAAACGCATAAATAATTTAATTCAAACATTGATTGAACATGACAATCTGTTTTAATTAGTCTAAAGCATAATATTTTATTTATGTTTTTATATGTACATATTCATCTCATAATTTTTTATTTTTTATATGGCGGGTGCTTTTAGTGCATGCGTCAAATTACTCTTTTCTTTGAGACGACAAAAAGTGACTTTGACAAACTTTTAATAATGCAGAAAATCTTGGAATTTTCTCGTTTGCGTACATTGGATATTTTTGAATGCAAAGTACTTTTTTTAACTAATCTTCATCGTTTATTATTTATGAGTACTGTTCCTTTTAGTTTATTAAACGCTTCAGCTTTGAATCGGATCAAAACTTACTACACGATATCTTGTACAATGTTTAATACTATTATTCCACTATTATTTTAAACTCACTACTATTATTTCTAACGGAGTTATTTGAATATTAAAAAAAAACTTTTCAAAATGTACAATAAATAAAAGCGCATACGCGTAAAGAAAAAAAGTAATCTTCTTCATATCAAGATTAATTCAAAATATAAAATCCCGGACAGCCCGAACGCCCACCGTGCGAGTATCGGCCCATAACTTCTAGGTTTAACTCCGCGCGTCACACAAACAATCGCCAGCGTAATCGGCCAGCAACAAACTCCGCCGAGCAACACACTCGACTTCCGCCGCCGATCGCCGCTGTAAATCGTGCTTAGAGCCGCGTCTGCACCTTGAAAAATGTCGGAATCTCGAATGAATACACTTATCCTCGAACGGGGCTCCGCATTAAATAACCCCCTGGAACCGACGCCCGGGTACATCCGCGCGGCGTACAAAGAAAGTTTACCGCCCTCGGAGGCGGAAGGGGAGGGAGGGCGAGAAAGGAGGAACGAAGAGAAAGGGAGAAAGCATAGATCATTGTGAGCTTCTGGAGGAGGAGGAAGCGCCGAGTGCGCTTTTACGATTTTCTAATGCGCGCCCCGCGCGGCGGTGTGCGTGCGCGCGGCCGCGGTGGCGGTCGACTTTTATTTGCTACCGTTGCGATTGAAAAAGATAGATGGTGAGAAAGGAGGCAACGAGGAAGGGAGAGAGAGAGAGAGAGGAAGAGAATGGAAGAAGCGCCGGTTTCCACCGGAGTTTCTCGAATTTGAATGAAAAAGGAGACTATAAAAATAAGGTAATCCTATACTTTGTTTGCGCGGCCTGGGATGGAACGGGTTATTTATTATTTACTTGATTTCGCATTATTTAGTAGTTTGTCTCGGAGAGGCTTTCTCGAGTTCGGTTTGAGAGACAGTTTAAATTTAAGTTTAAAAATTTAATTTTCCATTATTGTGCTTTTAAAGACATTTTTTTTTCAAGTTTCTTCGCTGGAAGATTAACTACTGAAAGTAAGAGGCTCTCTGGACGTTTTATTCTTTGAGAAAAGCGACACGCTGAAATAAAAATGTTTAAGTCGTAAGTTAATAAAATCGTTAGCAGAAAAACATTCATAAAATAAGTTTTGATCTTTCGTTAGTCAAATTACAATTTGAATATTTTTCCCTCGAGAGTACAGTGAAGAATATTTACAGGAAGAGCTTGATGTTATCTAAAGAGAAAAGAAGATACGCAGGAAGAAAAAAACGCACCGGTGCCATTAGGCTTACGAGCAAAAAGGTAAATCAGAAGGAACGACGGATTTTCGCGGAAGCTTTCCTGCACCGCCGGCTCGCTAATGCATCTGGTATACACAGAGTGACGAAGCCGCAAAACACAGTGCCATTTAAGTCGAGGCGCAAGAAAGAAATCGGCGCCGCCGAGAGCTGATGCGTTCGAAATTGCTTTGCGTCTGACGTCGAAACGCGCAAGAATAGCGAAATTCGAAGACGGGGAACGCGCACACACACACCGCGGTGAAAGTTCGGTGCTACTTCCACCTGTAACGAGCTTCTCGTTTATCTGTTTAGCAGGTATTTCGCGGAAATAATAATCGCCGATTATTTGCATTAAAGTGTGACTTCGAATGAATTAGAAGGAACGTTTAAATAAAGCGTTCAGTAGATTTGGCTCAAACAGTAAAGTAAATATAGCTGCGGACCCGGCCGATATCTCAAATGTTGACTGCGTGTTTTGCAGCGCTAACTGCGGGCAAGCAAAATCAACGGAAACTAGGTCGGTTTTGTACCCAGGTGCTATCTAATTATTGAGTTAAGTGTACAGAAAATTTTTATTTTACTCGCACTTGCAGTCGTAGAAGAAAGGAGCAAGATAACCGTTTCCTCTTAATCATTCTACCGAAAAAAAAATTCCTCCATCGGCACTTGCGAATTTTCAAATTTTCATCCCCCACCGACGAATGCTTTTTATCACAAATTAGAAAAGTTTCCCTCCCCCAACTGCGCTCAAAACAATTACTTACGAATCTCATCAGCATTGAAAACTTTAGCCCGAAGCCGCGTCCGCCTTGGAACTAATTAAATATGCAAGAAAACAATAATTTCCATACGCGGCCGCCTTGTTCCTCATACTTGAGGAAACTATACCGGCGCCCGGCAGCCAGCGCTCGTCGCACGGCTCGCTCTCGCGCAATAACCAAGAAATATCGACCTTGCGCCGCACCGTAAACATCGGCCCCTCGCTTATCGCAATCATAACTCAAGAAGTATTGCCCCAGAAGGAACGAGTCTATCAGCCTCTCCCAGGAGAGAAAATCCGCTCGCCGTCGGACCCCGGCAAAGATTCGCGCGCGAGTCGTTATTGCGCGCGTCGACGTCCGGAGGAGGACCGATCGAGGCATCCGGGAACGTAAACGTCCCTGTTATATGCAAAGATCCGCGGATAAAGTCGGACTCTGGATGGCAAGTCCATAAAGCTCCGCGCCGGAAAGACGTTGTACGCGCAGGGCGGAGGACTTTGGCTTCTTTATCGTGTAAAGGCTTGTTTGTATTTAATTCATAAGTTTTGGATAAAAAGGAGGTATTGGTGATTTTTTTTGGACTTCAAAGAGGTATCTTAAATGGAGGATTTAGAATTCATTTTATACGTTTTTACAGGAGTCCTTTGAATGCTTTTATGTGCGTCGGGAATATAGAAAGAGATACGTCGATATGCTTTGACAAAAAATATGTAGAGCAGCATATTCTAAAATACAATCCTTCGACGCGTAAGCGGATTTAGCAATTTGAATTTCTAGATATTTTCTCTTTACGAGCGTAAAAGCGAAATCCTAAAAAAGCACATTTCTACGAAAGAAAAGTTATTTTGAAAAGGTACATGAATACATTCGAAAATCTCCCTTTTTTAGCCAGCCAATTTGCGCGATAGAGTTTTATTTCATCCCCCCAGCTTTTATCGATCATTCCCAATTAGTCGGCGCGTTTAAAGTTTCACCAAAGCTTCCGCGTGTTTAGCGATTAGTTAGCGAGTCCCGATCTCTCTAATCTCAACCGAATCCAGCTGATTAGTTTCCAGAAAGCAGCTCGGCATCCCGTTATCAGAGACACTCTAACAATCCGCAAATAAGAAAGAAAGCCCGTTTCCTGTTTCGCACACATCCTCGACTGCATAATGCACCACACAGAGGTTTCTCTGTATAATACGCGCGTCGGTGTGTGTATATATCCGCGCCGGCGGCAGCAGCAGCAGCAGCAGCAGCAGCAGCGAGCTTTGCCGCGCGTTTTCCCCGGTAGCTCGGGCGTTATCTCATCTGCGCCTAGCCAAGTTGAGCCGATTCTATTACAGATTAGAGCGGCCGCTCGCAATCAAAGCCCAGGAGGGAGGAGAGAGAGGATCCGCGCGCGCAATCAGCGCGAGTACGCCTCGCCCGCCGCGAGCGTATATACGCGTATACTCCTGTCTCGCGACTGTGTATATCCTTTACTCCCCCCCCCCGGCCATCTGCGCTTTTTGCTGCCGGCCTCTCCTGCTTTTTTTCCCGACCGCACACCGCGCCCGCTCTCGAATTGGCTCCGCGATCGACGACGACGACGACGACGACGTCTCGTTTCTGCGCCGCGCGGCTCTCGATTTACGAGCCCGAGACGCGCGGCTCTGACGCTCCGATACATATACACTTTTTCCCGTGCTTGAACTCCCGGCGGAGAGGTGGGACGTAGGCGGCAGTGTGCTCTCGATTGCTGCAGTTTTTTTCGAAGATGTCGGGGGAGGTCGGTTTGCGGAGGAGATGGGAAGATAATTTCGGCGATAGGAGATTTATGAATGTTGACTCTGCCGCTCGATCAAGGTGGCTGAATTAACCTTTGACAGAGGTTATTTATAAAGTGAAAGTGTGTGCGCGAGGAACGAATTGTCTACTTTGGGCGGAACGTTATCTCTTTAATGAAAATGTATACGGACGCGAAATTCGTCGGTTTAATTTTATGTGCTCATGCAAATTTGAAATTTGCTTATGCGATAAATCTAAACAGAAGGTAGTATTTTAAAAAAAAAGAACAACAAGAACACACTTTGCTCGCACTATTTGCGGTATAAATACAGCTAAATGACACATCATTCATTTCCATGCGTATATACGCAACAGCAGAGCGCGAGATTTCTGATAAAGGGAAAATTCAAAACGTATACATATATACAAGCTTCGCGCAAAAAACCGGCGCGTAATTTACATAATATCTCGGAAAAAATTTTCCATCTGACACTCCTAATGATTAATTTAAATTTCCGCGCACAATGGAAAAGAGGGGCACAAAGCGGAGGGCTATAAACTTTACGACTGACTATTAGTTGCACCTGTTTAAGTAAATTATGCCAGTATGAAATTTTCATATTTAATTACACTAAAAACTTTGTCTTCTCCAACTCGCTTAAAGCGATTAATAAATTAAATCAGCCACTGGATATTCGATTTAATGTAAAAAGTATTTTAAAAAATGTTTAATTCAGAAAGGGTGTAATATCACTTTTAAAGAAGGATTTATTTTCAACTCGCCGAATGAAAGCCTAATTAATTCGTTTATCGAGTTCCTTTGTAAAAGGCATTTCCAGTAATCGAATGAGTCCTAATAGATGGAACATTTTTTTATAATTAACTCCGGGCTCTCTCTCTCTCTCCGGGCGCTCTGTGTGTACCTCCGGTACATTTCCGGTTCGGGGAAGAATAAAATCGATAGCCGATGAAAAATACGGGTCTCTCAGGGACGCGCCGAGCCGGTCGAATGTGCCGCCGCGACTCGACTTCGCACACGCCGTTAATTATATAGATAAGGGGAAACACGAACGGTCCAATCGAGCCGCTGCGATCTTGCTCTCCTATTCCATCTGCCCCCCCCCCCCCCCCCCC
>UCOL01004359.1:0-14950 GCA_900474335.1 Ormyrus nitidulus
CAATGCAACGATGCACGTATCACGTATTTATATATTTATAAAACTAATTAGTGAAGAACAAGTAGGCGGAGTTTGATACATTGAAAAGCTGTTTCTGAGTCACTCAATAAAGGTCAAGGCCACTCAGAATATATGCACCCTCACTTGCATCAACTTTTTTAAAACATTCAACATTATCGCACATTTAATCGCACACAAGGGACGGAGCTAAAACGCATGAATATACTGACAATCTTCATCATACTTCTGGCCGTGGGTGGTGTTAACAAATATGAAATAAAATAAATATAACCAATAACTTCAACAGCTTCACTTTCTTAAAATCTAAAAACTTTTATTTTTACATCTGCAAAATTCAAACGTAAACAATCTCATTGTTCTGGCAATTTTACCATTTAAGTACAGTGTAATCTCATAAGATTATACACAATATGGAATACAATAAAATGATTCTCGACGCAATACACTATGCTGAATTTACGAATGGAGGGACAGTTTCAGCGACAAATAATACATTTGTACAGTCGTCGGCTTCAAGTAACATACCATGTCTCTGTACCATTAATATTTTATCACAGTGTATGCAGTTCATATTGAATTTTTTAAATAAAAATCAATTCGAAAAATGCGATTAGAAATATTCAACGACTAGGCTATTTATAAAAGATGGCTAAAAAAAATATTATTCCAATTATTTTATTATTAATTACTAGTAAAATACTGTGCTTGCTTATTAATTAAAAATATTTTAAATTATTTCAATAATTAGTTATATAAATTTAATTGCTTTTTAAATCTTATTCTGCTTAGCTGTTTTCTATAAAATTTTCTTTTGCAAATAATACGATAATTTTTATTTTTAGCACCATAAAATTCTGCAATTTCATTTAATCAAAATTTAATCCCTGGCCAATGTTCACTTTCACTCAATCCTCAGTGATGTAGATTACAAATATTGCGCTCACAAAATATCACAATGCAATTCACACTAAATACAGAATCACAAATGGGCCAGCATACACGTTATACGTATAGCAAAGAAGATGGACTCTAAGCAGTAAACAGCTCTTCAATGTTTCGTTAAGTCATAGCTTACTCAAAAATATATAAATGCTACTCGTTACTCCGACATTTACAAACTTATTCACATACTGCGGTGGATCCCGTTAAATATCGCTTTAATTTATAGTAATTTTCATAAACACAACAAGAATAAAAAAACAAAGAGAGTGAAATTATAATCGAGTAATTTTATGCCGGGTTATTGAGTGTTCTGAAAGTGTTTTATACAATAATGTATGAATATTAAAAAAGATTTTCAAATCATGAATGCTTATATCCCCCATATACATCAGAGTTTTGCGATCGTTTTCGGGCGAACGCCTTCTAGCTAATATGTACATTTGTAGTCTTGTTTTTCCACGATGTCGTTAATTACAAAGTAAAAAAAAAAGAAACGACTGTAGTATTCACGGCCTTCGAATAAACATTAAAATATATATATATCCGATTCTACAAAGCCTGATCGTCGCGAAGAGACTGTAAGGAATCAGCGGTCTTTTTCTTTTTTACACTTTAATCATTACACACGCTTCTGTGATCTTCTCGAACTTTATGGTAGTGTTAAATCCTCAGCAGTGGATGATTATGATTCAACACGTGATTGTAAAAATGAGATTGGTTGTTTTCAGTCTATGCAAGACATGCTTAAATTTTTAGGCAGGCGTATATACAATTGGCTTTTGTATCACGTGTTGTCACTGCACTGTTATCACCGGAAAGTTGTTTACTTCGGCTTGTTCTAGGACAGGTCCTGCAGCTCCTGTATATGAAATACGAAGTCGCATTCTCAATGCTGCCTGTAACCGTAAAGATAAAAAATTAGATACTAAAAGTCTTTACATAACTATCGAAGTGGACAGCAGTAAAATTTTAATATTTTTTCCTTTTGTAAACTTAGTTTACACTTAGTAAAAATCAATAATATTTAAAAATTTTATGTTTAAAACGTCTAAGGAAAATACTAATAAGAAGTAAGAAAGAAAGATTTTAAATTTCATCAGATTTAAATTAAAAAATCGAAACAAATATAATTACCTTATTTATGTTTGTTACTTTTAGTACTTGAGTAACCTGCCCAGAAGGAGGAAGCAAAGTACCAGATGGAGACAACATGTGCAACTGGAATGTCTGTAAAATGATAGCAATTAAATAAATCAAGGAAAAAAGGTATTAATCATTATAATTTATTATCGAGTATATTTTTGTCTTACCTTTGGGACAGCAGCTTGGAACAAAAAGTCGCTTAATTGCGATAATCCAGAATTATGGGCCACCATATTAATTACTAATAAATCTGGATTATCAAGCGATCTTTCTAATTTGAAAGTAATTTTTAATCCTTGTTTATCAAAAACAATCATATTCTGCGTTTCTGGAGCTATTAATGTACATAATATATAAGTTTAGATTCTTACTAAAGATGCTTACATTAAAAAATAAAACTAATAATACCATTCTGTATTGGCATTGAGGAAGAATTCAATAACCCATCTACGAGATAATTAGTGTTCGTTGGACTGAAAATTTGCTGTGGTGATTGTTGTTGGGGTATTGTTGAAACTGGAGTAGATGCAGACAAATCTAGTCCACCCAATAGATCCAACAAATCATTGTTATTTGTTACTGGTGTTGTAGCGGCAGAAGTATTTCCAACTGGAGCAGCCGATACCGGTGAACTTAAGTCACTACTTCCTAGTAAATCCAAAAGAGCACTCTGAAATTTGAATTAAATTTTAGAAATATTTTCAAAATATTGGAATTTCCTACTAATAAACGTTATTCAACTTACTGAATCAGAAGCAGGTGGAGCAGTATTTACAGGTTCCACTGTTGAAGGTTTTTCTTCTTCCATTTCTGGATCTCCATTAACCATTCCAATAATTCCATTAGCTTGTGGTCTTGCGGTTTCCATTGGAGGCATTCTTTCTAATAAAGAAGGTCTCAAATGATCGTATTTTCTAAATAGTTGCGAAAATTCGATTCCACGCTGTTGTAGCTCAATATGCAAATTACTGCCGAACGTGTCGATTATTTGCCGAATTTTCCTGTAAAATGGAGGTACCATACTGCAAAACGTTACTATACAGATTCAAAATAAAAATGCATTCAAAAAGCAAAAGAAAAAAAATATTTTATAAAAAAATTTTTGCGATGACATTCTGCGTCGAGTAGACTTACTCATTTCCTCGCTGAAATCGTGTACTCAGTTTTGTAAGTGACAATAGCGCATATTGTTTTGTAACTACTGTATTTTGTTGACTCCACAGTAACCTTTGATAGACATCAATAACTTCATCCTCAGTTAGCTGAAAAAGTTTTTTTTACACAAGTCATTAAACAAGGTAATTTCCACTGCAAATAAATTCTATGTTTATTTTTTCTTTTACATACATTGACAGGTGCATCTGAATCTTCTGGATGTGGTCCGTATAAAAGTAAATCGCCATATTCTCCAATGCACCAAGTAGCAACTTGAGTAAGTGGTTGCTTATCAGCCGTGTCTTTTTCCAATGCACGCCACAATGCACTTACGGCATAGACTTGTTGAGATTGTGTTTCAGAAATTAACTGTATAGTACATGCAACAACATCGTCTCTTACATAATTTCCAGCCTAAAAATAAAACAACATTAATAAATTAAGTCTTTTTTTATGTTAAACAATATATTTACCGCTACTAAAACTTTAAACAGTGTTTCTAGATGCCAACGCTTGTTAGGTGCAAAACGTTCAGCTGACATAACTATATTACTACTACATTGCGCTTTAAATTCAGGATCTGCACGTTCCAAAAACAGAAGCAATTCTTTCATCATATTTCGAATATTATTGGTATTGACCAGAGCAAAACTTAGCTCCATGGCTCGGCGTCTTATCGACACATCTGGATCTTTTAAACATTCCTAAAACCATACACAAAACCGTGAAATTAAAATTTAATATTTTTCTTTATTTTAAACGTAATTTTAATATAATACGAAAACTCACCAAAATTGTAGAACGATGTCTTTGAACAGCACTTGTATCCACATATACTGTCTTCAAAAGTGTATTTAAAGCAACATAACGAATATTTTTGTCATTGTTTAACAAAAATCTGCCCAAAATATTCACAGCCAATACTCGCAAGCCGCTTTCAGACTTAATGTCCATAATTGAGAGAACAGTTTCATATAAAATAGTGTTGCCTACGTTTTTACTAGTTTCAGTATTTGTAGCGACTTGTGCCAAAATATCATTCATTGCTTCGGATGCATCGACATCATTGCGTCCTAAGATTCGTAGTAGTCGTAGAATTTTCACCTGTAAAAATGGATCTGAGACACCAGATACATCGTGCTCTGGAGAGTAACCGGCAAGTATCAAATTTTTAAGGATCCGAACAAGGTTTGGCACAATCTGCAAAATAAAAAAGTAAAAAAGATTAATTAATTTGAACCGCACAAAAGGAAATTTAGTTCCACATAAAGTGCAGAGGAGAAACACCTGTGAACATCAATATTACATGATATATGATAGAAATTACTTAATATCTGTTAAAAACTTTTGACACAAATACAAATTACTGTTGTTTTACTTAAAAAAGGTGTGAAACGATGAAATAAAAATGTTTATAGCTTTTTTAATAGAATAAAAATTAACTTTGAAAATTGTGGTTTTCATGAATTATTTAACACATGCAATATTCTTTTGCATTTTACAAAAATTGGTTATATTTATGGAATTCATAAACAAGTTAAGCAGTATATAAATAAAAAAAATTGGAATTTTTGACCACTTTGTGATGCTATGATATTATGGATGCTATGAAATTCGGTTCATATTTCAACTGTGAAAAATATATTTACTTATAGTTTTTTAAAATATAAATTGCAAAGCTTTCATATCAATATGCCAAGCGAATCATGCGGAAAAAACACTTAGCATTTCGCAATTACCTCTCGATGGCCGCATTCCTAAATAGAACAAAATTATACTTTGTAGTCTTAAAAATTTTTTAAATACAGCAAATGTCTTGTATTCTTAATGATTTCAAAATAATATTTCATACAAGACATTGCTAATCAAGTATACTTAAGTTTTTCTGTGCATCACAGTTTAAAATTTTTGTTGTACAAAGTGTAATGAAAAATGAATGCAACTTTTGTATACACTAACCTTTTTGAAATGATTCAGTGTATCTACACTATTTTCGCACATTTCTGTAATAAGTGTGACCCCAGTAATGAGAACTCCGTGATTTTTTTCTGTGAGTAAACTTCTTGTAGCAGGTAAAAACATTTCCATCAGTTCTGGTACTCTTCTGATAATTCTAAATGCACAGAGGGCAGCTTTTTTCCTAATATATGCATTTGGTGACTTCATTAATCTTTCAACTTCTGCTGCTAAATCTCTTGCCATCTCAGGTGAAGCTATAGCACCAAGAGTGCATAATGCCAGACCAATTACAAATTGTGTAGAACTATTTAAATCACTGTAATTTAAAAAACATTGTATAGCATATTCAGTAAATCATAAATAAAAATGTAATATACACAGGTAGTACATACTTTTTTAAACAATTTGTAATTAATAAATGAACATCTTGTCGTTCATCAAGAAGGAGCATTGCTCCAAGGTACCCAATACGTTTGTCTGTAAACCTTGGAGATGCAATTAATTTCAAACATTCCAACTGTCCAAAATGTGCTGGATATCTGCAAAATCATAAAGTTATTGTTAATATTTTAACAAGTATTACAATTAAATGAAATCATATATTTTTTTTATGCCAAAAATATTGAATTATTTAAAAGGAATCTGTAATTAAAACCATTGTTCGACTATATAACTCACCCTAACATATGAATGTATAGAAGTTTGGCAATGTTGCGACATCTCCAGACACTGTCTTCTTCTCTGAAAGTAGATCTAATGTATGCACATTCTTTATTAACCACAGTTCTTTCTTCAGCAGCAGTTCTTGCAGCTCTAATTTGCCTGATGAGGTCCCGTAATCGAGTAGGTGCTGGCATTCTCACTGTTGAAACTTGTAATTAACAATATGTTATCAGTGCACAGTGTGGTTAGATGAGAGCAATGTGTTAAGTGCAAAGTCTTTTAAAAATTCAGTAATATCATTATTTTTAAAACCTTTTTTTAAAAATAATACTGTTTAATCAATAAGTTTTTTAGTTACTCTATAAAGAAGAAACATTGAATAAATATGAAAAAATTGTATAGCCTAATTATTTTTAGCTAAGTTAGAAATGCTAAATAAGTTACATTTAAATTGATTGAATTTTATTTTTGATAATTAAATTTTCATTTTTTTATATATATAAGTAGTAAATATAATGTTACTACTTATATTTATATGTATAAACGTTTACATTTTGAAAAAGCAATAAACGTAATTGAAATTATATCTTGTAAAATAGAGAAATTGTTTGATATATTTGATAGTTCGTACAAGTGATTGTGTACAAAATAGTTATTATAATTTAATATTAAAATATATTTATTTACATAAATTTGGAAAAACAAAATGTTCCATTTTAGCCAGTGTTTCTTCTTAATCCAAATTATTGCTGTTAAACAATGAAACTAATCTGTGATGTAAAGCAGTGAGAATGATAAAGAGAAATCAAACTCTGAATTGAAACTGTGAGTAAAAACAATATTAAACATTGATGACAAAAAAACCCACCTCTTTCCACTGCCTCGTTGATGGCTTGCTTAATGGAGGCCATGTTAAAGGCTGGGTTAAACCTGAAATAAGTACACACCCATGCTAGATTAAAACACACTCACACTTTTTTGCCACTGCAGGTTTGGCAATGACACAATGGTATGGTTATTCAATGAAACGTTTTTATAGAGACTTTAAATGAAGAAGGGGAAATTTACCCATGTTCTGAGGCGTTCATTGTCTCTCAGCTTTTTGGTCGGTACTTCTCCGGCCACTGTTGCAAAGACAAACAAAATATGACTTGTAGTTAGTTACTGCACACAACTCTGGCAAGCTCGTCTTGTCCTGTTAGACATACACCAGTGATAATGATATATTTAAACTGACCAATTGTACAATTTGCAAGGTTCAAGTAGAACAGGTATTTAATATTGTTCTTTTTTGTAAAGTTTTAATAACACTTAAATATATAATAAGTTTTTTGTGACTATTTTTTTATTATGAATTATTGTGATTGTGAGAACATAAAAGGATAATTATAAGTGAGCATAAGCAAATTTTAAAGCATTGAGAAACAGTATGATCTTAAGCATGATAAAGCAGTTCTCAATAAATAATAAATTTCAATTACTATATAAATTTGCCTATATATATTGATATTGATATGTAAATTTTCCATCAACTCAATAAATTCTGTGATAAAGTAACTCAAACAACAAATTGTTCAATTGAACATATAAAAGAGTCAAGCACTGCAATATCTATTTGTGCAACAAGTTCTTTGACATAAAAAAGTCATAAAGGAGATCAAATTGTAAGAGACTTTCTTCAATCTAATCCCATTAGACATAAAAACTGATGAAGGATACTTTGGTCTAGGGCATTTCAATCTATTCCTAAGGAGGTATGTCTCAATGGTCTAAAACATTGATATAAGAATATTTATAACTTTAGAAAAACTGATTTTTAACCTGTAAATACTTCAAATTTTTAGATTTAAATTTTAATGTTATACATGTTTTAAGAAATATAAAATAGACTGCAACTTTAAATAAATATAACTACAGGTAAAACTTAAAGTTTGCAACTGCATAAACTTCATTTTGAGTCATAGAAAAACTTATCAGACAATTATATTTATAGAAATATGAGGATAATAAATGATGTAGAGCAAAGCAAATTGAATCTATGTTCTACTTTTTATTACTACATAGTAAACATCAATTGTGATTACTATTCATTTTTACATCGAATGAGCAGTGCTAATTAAAAAAAAAAGCAATAAACCTTTGTAACAAAAAATAGATGAATTTATAATGAAAAATTCAAGGTTAATGATTAACCTTAAAATAACAAATCGAAAAATTTCGCAGGTCAAGCACGAAAACTGAACCTCAGGCAGGCAAGAAACCACACAGGTTGCAGCTGTCTGGAAGTCTAAGCTCTTTGAAACAGGTGATGACGAATAAGGAGGAGTCGCACGAAGGCGTCCCCACCGAAGGCCCAGAAAAAACGCGACAGGTAAAAGCTGCAGCCGAAAATACGAGGGATACCAAAGTAAAAGCGCAAACTTCGTCAGCGAGCGCGTTACACCCACCTGCACGGCTTGGACCTTTCCGAATTCCCCGCAAGAAAAAGCAGCTACGTGGGTGCTTGAAAGTTCAGAAAGCAGGTGTTTTAATCCACCTCGAGGAGAACCACGACGACGGCGACGACGGCGAGTTTGGCGCCCTCACCGCTCCTCTAACCGCTCTAACGCGAGAGAAACGCGGATGGCACGGCAGTGTGCGCTGGCAGAAAAGGAAAAGAAAATCGCGCGTAGGTACACACCTCTTCCCTCTCGGTGCGTATTATGTCGCGGACAATAGGTCGCCGAGCGGGAGAAGCTACGTGATGTGTGCTGGTTTATATAGGCTTTAAATTTGTGCACACCACCAGCGGATAAGGGAGATTCCGCGTGTAGCTCGTGTGACGTGTGGTCCCATTGTTTCCTGTTATTCGCGCGGATCTCCTGAAGAAATAAACCTGTTCTACTTGTCAACACAAGTCCCTAAATCTACTTGCCACTCAGCTAGCACCTAGCAGAGCTGGGTCGGAGAAAGCATACGTACCCTGCTGTCTGAAAACACGTTGTCGTATTCTTTCTCTGAGGAGAAAAGACGAAGGAGTAAGAGAGAGAGAGAGAGAGAAGAGGAGCAGAGGAAATGAAACTAGCACCCGGCTTTAATGTTGCTCGACGGAGCTCTTCTCGGGCATAGTCCTCTCGAGGAACCTTCGCTTTGCAGTTGACCCCGCGGATTTCGGACAAAACACCTTGTTATTCTCTATTCGGGGGCAACACTCCGCACTCACTCTCACGCGCGCGAATCTCTCTGGATACCACGGATCATCGACGCGGACGAGGCGATAGAACGAGACTAACACTACTGACAGAAGAGCCTGTATACGTTTGTGCATCCAGCTTTTGTGTGTAGTGTGTGTAGGCGGCGCGACACGAATCATGCGTGTGCGCGATGTTGCCGCCACTGCAACCCATTTTCTGTTGGACTGCTAGCGGGAAATGCTAATTTTTTTGAATCTTGCTTTTAGCTGACAAGGCAGTATTAGTGTTTTTATCTAATATCATCAAAAGTCTACTTTATCGAAAATTTTGTCTAATCCAATCACTTTTATTTATATTTTCCTGATTCGTGATTAACGTACAAACAGCTAGTTTTATTCCATCTGCTTTTGACGTGAAATAAATTCTTATTTATACTGGTTTTAAAATTAATTATTTAAATATTTAAACTTCACTCAAAAATTAAATATATAAGGTTTTTTTTTAATTTTTTACAATCAGCATTTTACTTTCAGATATCAATTTTGTTAGTAATTGGATTAATTCCTAAATAACAACAGATTTGTGTTACAGATATTTATTAGGTAATAATTTTTTCAATAAGATAATTTTTTAAATTGAAAATAACTTATGATTAAATATTCGATCTTTGTTTTTTTTAATAAACTTATTTCTAAAGGACGCTCAATCAGTGATCGAAACCTTTATCTTTCGGGTAGTAGATTCTTATAAACTAAACAAATAATAACATTGCGTGGAATCTAAATGCATTTAATTGTTTTAATTTTCTGAAACAAAACTAGGTACCAAAAAGTCTTGGCAACACTGTTCAATGCTACAAGATGGTAGGTGATCTCATTTTAACAAACTGATATCACTTGCTATTTCATTAATGAAACACAAATTTTCGGCTAATATATAGTTATTTGTTTAAAGAAAATTAAGGAGATTATTGGTATTAAAAACAGCACAGTTTATTTGTCTTTGCAACAAGTAAATAAAAAATCGTAATGTCTAATGTGTCTTTGCCCAACGTAGTAAATATCGCAAGCGGGAATATATTCAAATTTTTTTTTCGATTCATATTGTATAAAAATCAAAGTCATACTATTATTTTTTCCATTCATAACTGACTCACTTCTTTAAATTACATTTTTTCTTACCTTCATCCTGCTAGTTGGAGCAAATGAATAAAGCACAAGTACACATTAAAGTTATTAGCTTATTACTAATATAAAATAGATCATTCACTTGAATCCCCGATTAACGCGAAAAATTCTAAAGATAAGATTTTCCATCCGTAGGTGGTCAGCCATGTTATTTCTTGTATACTCACGCATATCACTTACTTCACTCGAAGTAGGATCGCCAAAAAAATAGAATTCATTACCTTCTATTGAGTTCGGGTGGCAGAATGCTCCAATCGTCAGTCTCGTAGTAAGGCCACATGATAGAGGAATACGGGTGAAATTTAGCGACTCATATGAAAATAATGTTTGAGGCGCTTTGATGATGATTTAAGCAAGTAGATGCTTTGCGACACCGTTCGTGCCTTTTATCAATTATCACTAATTTAGCTAGAAAGCTTGACAAGAGTCACGATTTGTTATCTCTTATCTCAGTGCGTGCCCTACTATCAGCAGGTGCGCACTGGATAGGCTCCTCGGTATCATTCTATTAACTTCCATGTAGAAATTTCCAGCTTGGATTTAAGTCTTTTAAAAGGCTTTTGGAATTGAAAGATTTAAAAATCGCGCTTAAATTAAATTTTTTATATCTAATATGGAAATCAAATTACTATTATAATCTATAATTGTAAAAGGAAAGATTTTGGAAGCAGATTGATAAACTTTAGTTTATTTAAATAACAAAAACAATATTTATTTAAGATAGAAATGTATATAATATATATGTGTATGTATATGTATATGTAAAATGTATGATTAAAAACTGCAATATATGGAATGCAAAATGATTCTTATGTTAAACAATTATTGTCCTGGTTTCTGGGAGGCCTTACATCACTATTCCGTTTGATACAATCTACAAGCCATCGAATTCCTTCATCTACACCCTCTCTGAATCAAAATTAACATTCTTATTAGAAATTAAAATAGAAAATAAACATTTAAGGAGATATAAATATTAAACTCACCCATTTAGTGCAGAAACTGGCATGACCATGCAGTCTCTTCTTCCTATTAAGTGAGCATTTTGATTAAATATAGGTTTTACTTCTCTAACTCCCATGCAATCAGGAATATCTTGTTTATTGGCTAATACTAGTAATGGAACTCCTTGAAGATGTTCCGAGGATATGACTTTATCTAAATGAAATTATTCAATATCATTAAAGTGTTTATTTTTTAAACTTTATTTTTAAAAGTAACAAGTTTTTAATTCAACATACCAAAAGTCTCTTTTGAAACTGGTATTCTATCCCTATCTGATGAATCAACGATATAAATTACTGCATGAGATTCAGCGTAATACTAAAATATTGAATCACTATTTTATAATAATTCTTTGCTTAAAATTAATTTTAATAAATGTGATGTACCTTGTCCCATAATGATTGTAATTCTTCTTGACCTCCAAGATCCCAAAAATTAAGTCTTATGCCAGCAGTATCAATTTTTCCAATATTTAATCCTACTGTTGTAGTTATTTTACTGGGATTCATTCCCTTATAATTCTTGGTAAATTTTGTTTTAGCGGCTTCCAAATAAGTCTTTTGAGAAGAAAAAGAAATAATAATAATTTACGGTAAACAAAAGAAGAGGTTAGTAAAAAAGTATCTTGTATTCTTACCGTTTTGCCGGCATTATCGAGTCCTAAAATTAATATAAAATATTCATCTTTCTGCACGAGGTACCTGTAAAATCCACTTAACAATGTATACATTTTCACGTAAAATTTTAGACTTTTATCAAGTCATTTCCAACAAAATATTGTATTCGCGCGTTCCGCAAGACTGCACGTTATTATTGTTTGACAATGCAGCTGACAGCAAGATTCGCATATTCCAAATTAAGGTCTTTAAACGTACCTAGGAATTAAGCGAATTAGGTTGGTAACAGTTTTGGAGCTAAGTCCAGTAATATCGGGAAGATGTTTCAGTGTGCGCGTAAGTCTTAAATTTTTTATTTATTATTATATTTTTTATAATAAATCTAAGAAATCAGTAATACTTTTTATGTAAATAACATTTTATAGTTATTAAGAAGTATATTAAAATACTTTTTTCTCTCCTCTAATCAGTACTTTCGTTTTTTTTAATTGATTTTGAACTCTTTTTGGTTAGGTTCAATGTTTATTTTGATCGGTGTATGTTGTTAAAGTAGATTTTTAATGATTTTACAATAATTAGTGTGCTACAATAATTTTTAAAGAAACTTTAATTTCTTAATTCTTTTATTTTATTGCAAGAGTACGAGATTCCGGATTTTTCGGTAACAGTTATCCAAATATAAAAATCGCAAAGTATTATGTTATTACGTTTACGCAATTTGAAAATTAATAAAAATAAATAATAAATGTATTATTAAATAATAATTCACAATCTACTCCGATAAGAATATATCATTTTAATTAATTTTTTGAAAGTTATACTGATTTTGAAATCATTTTTTCAGTTACCAATGAGGTTCCAGAGGAACCTGTTGTTTCTCCAGTTTCTGGCTTAATTTTTGAAAAACGTGTGATAGAAAAATATATAGCAGAAAATGGAGTGGATCCTAGTAATGGGAAAGAATTAACTATTGATCAGTTGATAGAAGTTAAAAGTAATTTTTACAAAAAAAAAATATAATTCTTTAAGAAAAAATTACTTTTAATATCTACATTAAACAAAAAATTTAATTTCAGATCAGTCAGCAAAACCAAAAGCACCAAGTTCAACTTCTATACCATGTATTTTAAAAAGTTTACGGGATGAGTATGATACAGTGATGTTGAGCTCCTTTATTTTAAGGCAAAGTTTACAAGATTCTAGACAAGAACTTTCAAAAGGGCTTTATCAGCATGATACAACTTGTCGAGTCCTTGCAAAGTTATCTAAAGATGCTGCAGCAGCTAGAGAAGCATTGGCTGTGCTTAAACCACAGATAGGAACAGCACCTACTAATATTCCACAACCTGTAAATAAAAGTTGTTTAAAATTAATTTTTTATATTGTTTAGAGCTACATGAACTTCTTTTCAGGCTCTTGCAATGGAAGCTGGTGGTATGGCTATGCAGCCGGATAAGCAGGCTGGAATAACAGAAGAGATTATCCAAAAATTACAGGAAAAAGCTACTATTCTTACTCAAGAACGTAAAAGAAGAGGGCGATCTGTTCCAGAAGATCTTCTTTCACAAGATGATATTAAAGCATTTCAAACAAGTGCATCACATCCGGTAAATCATACACATTGATTTCAATTAATCATAGATATTTACTTTTATTCAATAAGTAAAAACTCTTAATTATTTTAAATGATGATTATGTTTAAAGGGTCTTCACTCTGCCAGTATTCCTGGTATCCTTGCTTTAGATATTCATGGAGCTGATACCAGCAAAATTCTTACTGGTGGAGCTGATAAAAATGCAACAGTTTTTAACAGAGATACTGAGCAAATAGTTGCTATTCTTAAAGGTCATACAAAGAAGGTATGAAAAATTATTTATAAATTAGTTATTATTAAAATTAACAGAATAAGTAGGATAATTAATCAAAAATATTATTTAAAGGTCACAAGGGTAATTTACCATCCAACAGAAGATATAGTAATGACCGCATCACCTGACTCAACTGTTCGCGTCTGGAATGTTGATACAAGTCAAACCATGCTACTGATGCGTTCGCACAATGGACCCGTCACGGGATTGTCTTTACATCCTACAGGAGACTACTTACTCAGTTCTTCTCTTGATCATTGTTGGGCATTCTCTGATATTAGAACAGGACTACTTCTTACCAAAGTAAGCTTTAACATTTTTTTTAATTAAAGAAATAAATATATTATAAATTGTCACATTAACTATATTTAAATGTAAATATTTAGGTAGCTGGACAAGATGGTAGCAGTCAACCTTTAACAACAGCACAATTCCATCCTGATGGACTGATTTTTGGTACTGGTACATTAGATTCTCAAGTTAAAATTTGGGATTTGAAAGAACAACAAAACGTTGCCAATTTTCCTGGACATTCAGGTCCTATCACAGCTATTAGTTTTTCCGAAAATGGTTACTATTTGGCGACAGCTGCTGAAGATTCTTGCGTTAAATTATGGGATTTGCGAAAATTGAAAAACTTCAAGACATTACAATTAGATGAGTCATACGAAGTAAAAGATATATGCTTTGACCAAAGTGGAACTTACTTAGCAGTTTGTGGATCAGATGTCAGGTATATAGTTGTTTAAAAAATATTTAAGAAATATGCGTTATGAAAGTTTTGTTACAACATATTAAAAAATATTTTTTATTTAGAATCTACGTCTGCAAACAGTGGGTAGAATTGAAGACATTCAATGATCATACAGCCGCAGTAACTGCTGTTCGTTTTGGCAAAAATGCAGAATATATTGCATCATCAAGTATGGACCGTACACTTAAAATTTATGGGCCACGCTAATTAAATTAAATGCCACTAGACATGATTTCAATTTAAAATTAGGTACCATTTTATAAAATATCGGAGCATACGCGTGTAATAAAATGTATACTTTTTATAATAATATTTTTTACAATTTATTACATTTTTTCTTGAATATCCTATTCAAAAGATAATATTTTTTTTTTAATAAATATTTAACTTATTACATAAATAATTTATTTAAAAAAATTCGAGTTTATGTAAATATAAATGACTGTAAAACAGTATATTTTT
>UCOL01004360.1:0-14940 GCA_900474335.1 Ormyrus nitidulus
TAATTCATCCCCCCCCTCGCCGCCCGAGTAATCCGGAAGATTACAAGAGTAAGAGAGCCGCCGAGCACAAGAGATGAATAAGGGTACGCGGGATGAGAAACGGGAGATAGAGGAATAAAGAGTTGACGTGGCCGCGCGCGGGAGGAGAGTTGCAAAACTCACCGAGTCGCTGCGGCGGCCTTCGATTTTTACCGCGAACCAAAGAGCCGAGACGATAAGGAATTTTCCGTCGAGCTGAGCCGTGCTGTCGACGTCTCGTTCCGATGTAATCGCCGAGTCTTTCTTGCAGTTTACGCCACTCTCCGTGCTGCTGCTTCTTCTTCTTTACTTGTATCTCTTTCCGGCTAAACTTTTATTTATGCTTCTCTCTACTGTTTAGAAACAAGCGTTTCTCTTTTCTGGTAAGCTTTCAAAATAAAAAGAAAAAGGATAATACATCATTTCTCGTTTTATTCGTTATTGTTAATTGAGGGATTACAGGTGCGCTTTTATGCATTTATAAATTATTATTAAGCGAAGGCTTTGTCGTAAAAGGAGTGCGAATTTTTTAAATGCTGATTTTTGTCCTCTGATTCTCAGTGTATATTTTATGATCGCTAATAAATGAATGGGACCATAAATAAAGGTTTAAATAATATATGCTAAAGAAAATGAATCAATGTAGCTCAGTCATCTTTTGCGATAAACGTAATTCAGAGATACAAATGCTATAGTATAATTAAGGTGATTATTTATTATGAGGATTTATCGAACTGTTGCAAAATTTACAAGGAAGAGAGCTGTTACATAAAAGCGCATATGATTTCGAATTAACGCGATCCATAAATTGCAGCTTTACATTAAAATCTATTCGCTCGGTTCTGATAAGAAAGATTTTATCCACTCAACTAATCGACTCATTGACAATATCGATAGGCTGCTATTCTTCTCGTCTTATCATTTAGCTTTATCTTCATAACATTCTCATGGTTGTCTTCTCCAGGCACAAAGAAATTATTTTTTCTTGCCTCTTCTTGCATCTATTAACGGTCTCATTTTATAGACACAGATTTGATTCTAATACCAAGCATTAAAATGAAGAAATTATATTAATTTGTATCAATTTATATTAATTTCTTCTTTATAATTCAAAATATGGATGGTTACATAATTGGTAATAATATCAATGAAAATCATATTCAACTAATGCGTTCTTTGTTTCTTCTTAAAAGAAACGTCGAAACCATACGATAATATATGTTTTTCCAAATATACGTCACGTTAGGAATGCCAAGGTGACTAAATTATATTTTTATCAGTCTATGACCCTTAATAGTCGCGCATAGTGTTTTCCATTCCCTTCAAGCTCCCGCCAAGGCGACGTCGATAAGAATGCTCGACTACGTGGAGTTATCACTGCGTCTAGCTCCCCTTCGAAAAATTCTGTTCAATCTCGCGCGAAAGCTTGCCTCGACTCTTCCAGCCTTCGACAATCTGATTTTCGTTATGCGAATACTTTTCGCGATTGTAATCGAAGCATTATCGGCGTGCTTGATGTCGTTTATACGACGTCGACGACAATATGACGTGGAGATATGATATACACGCCTGTGTTTATGAGACGAGCAGTTTTGAAGCTTGACTTGTTTTTCTTTAGCTAAATTTTAATGGCCACTACACTTTTTTGTAATTTCGAACCTAGAAAATCATATTTACCGTGCATTTTATTTGTTTTAAACAAATAACAACAAGGAACGAACAAAGTTGTATAAGATATTTTAGAGTTTTATCATTTATTGTATTGATATAATATTTTTCATAGATTGATAATATATTCATGTATTATAATAAAGTTTTTAAAATAAATTAGTTTCTACAAGGAGGGAACACTTGAGATTTAGATCACCGATTTTGTTCTGACTTTGGAATATGTTTTTATAATGTTAAAATGAGAAGGAAGTCGTGTCCTTTCAGTTTGACGCTCGATTTTTCGAAAAAGTGTAGAGTATTCTAATTGGCCACGTAAAAGAAGAGACCAAATTTTATCGATTCAAAAAAAAATATATATATATATATAAAAGAAGCTTTATTGGTTCAAAAGTTACCCTGATAGAAGCGCAATGATAATATCGCTAAATTATAAATGATTGAAGAAATCCGATTTCTCTTCACATTTCATCATTAGCAAACGTATTGCAAAGTTACAATAAAATCCGTGACCCAAATTTCGTGCACTCTCCTTGTTAGTAAGTTCACAATTTCCTCAACTTTTCTTCCTTATAGCTGTAAAAGAAAATTCGTTTCTGAACTTAAAAATGTCTTTTATCGGATGAAGTAAATTTTCTTCGCACTTATTAAAATAAATCGTTCGTATCAGCATGTACAATTAATTATTAATAAATTATATACGTATATAGATAAAAGATAAATTGGTGGCGCAGCTCTCGGGCTAAACAAGCTTGCGCGAAATTGTCCGCACGACGGCCGCGACAGAAATTTTAATTAAAATCATGTTTATATATCGCTTATGCTGATCGTATAAACGGAATCTACGTAATTAATGTCATCCTCAGCTGGCAGCACTTAGGACCGAGAGGAGCTGCAAAATCGCATAAGCCCGGTTTCGGGCGCAAGACGGCGGCTCAAAGCCAAGCAATCAAAGACATCCCAACTTGCGGGCTTCCCTCGGACGGGCTCTCACACTTGCCGGCGCTAGCCAGGTTAAATCCAAAGGCGTCTGGCAGGATCGTCGATTCCGTAAGCATAATGGAATTTCGCCTTACGAGCCGCGCCGGATTCAAAACTTTGCGAGCAGCGCTCCTTCGTCTATATGTATATATGCAGTCGTAATGTCGACGCGAGAGAGCTTATAGTGCCTCTTGTTCCCGACATCGAAACTTTAACTGGCGCCAGCTAATTTCAAAGAGCTCTCTCTATTTATTTGGGAAGGTTCACTGCCTCTCGCAGTGCTCTCTTTCGCCGAGCTCTTTCCGTCAAAACTAGGAACAACAGACATGTTACGGTTTACAGCGGATGCTTTTAGGTGAACGGGTTTTGGCATAATAGTTTTACTTGCGGAGAGTAAAGGCGGTTAATGACAAACGAACGAGCGAATGCAGCTGCGTGCTTTGACTGTGCCTTCCCTTGCAGAACATCGCGTGTTTAATGGTAAGGCGCGAAGTAGTATGGTAACAATCTGTTGATGTCGCTTAATTGCGAGACAAAATGTGCTTTCTCTCGAAATGGCGCTTTGTACGAAAATCACTTTCCGCCAATGTAAGGAAAAGAGAACAATGTATTATTTAAAAAATATACTTAAAATATCAGTTTGCCTTGTGGCACATTAGCCCCAATTTTGATACTTTAAGACGATGTAGCTTAACGTATACGAACGTCAAGCTCAGCGTTTCGAGAATATTCAAGGAAAAGTTTAATTGAACTTCCATTACAGTCGTGTCGGGCACTGGGGAAAGTAACTTTAAGCGTCGAATGACGTGGCGGCGTACGCGAGCGGAGTGTAAAATATATGCGAAAATATGTATGCACGGAGAGCTTAGCTTGTTTGCCGGAGGATGAAAGTTAAACAGTAAGTTTTATGAAAGCTATTAGTGATTTATCATTTCGGAGATGTAAAAGAATAAGACGTTCGTTTCAGCGAAATTTTAAAAATAGATTCGAAAAGGTTCGTTCCATATTTATTAATTAAAAAATATTTAATAATTTATAAACTTTTGTCGAAAGCGTTAGTTGATAAATTATTAAATAAGCTGTGCGTTATAAGTATTTCATTCCAAGTTTCAATGTATATGCGACGAAGTCGGCATAAAGATAAATAAAGTTTGCTCGCATTATTTACATTCATTAAAATTACGATCATTAAATAATTCATACAAATTTTATACATTCGGTTATTTAATTATAAATTTCATTTCCTGTTGGGAATAATACCTCAGATGATCAGAATTTTATGTTAATTTATAATTTACATTAATTAAATGTAGCGCTAGGCTATTTTAATATCAATTTTTAATCTGACATGTTATTAATTCAAGCAAGATAAAAGCCTTTTTAATAAAATTTTATAATTTAATTGTTACAAAACATGAAATCGGCGAGAAGTTTGTTTTGTTTTCACGTAAAAAATACACGAACCATTTTGTTCCTTCTTTTCTTTGCCTAAAAAACCTGGCAAATACAAAAGGCTCGCCCGTTCACATGAGAATTAAAAGCGAAAATTAACTAAGCTTACTTGCACATACCTGTTCCCATCCGAACAGGCGGAAGAGTAAGCTGCCCTATATATTTCCTTTGAAACGGTCCAGGCAAAAATTTCGGAGCCGCGCTGTAAAATTTGCCGAAGCGCAGAAACAAGCCGAATAGTTACGGGGCGTCGGGCGGAGAGGCAGAAAGAGAGAGAGAGAAAAAGGATAAGCGCGAAAAGGGGGTAGAAGAAAAGAGTTACGCCGGTCGATATGCGGTCCCGGGCTTGCAAGTGTCGCTTATAAGAGGCATTATATTGGCGCGAGCGAGGGCCGACGGCGATAAAGCGGCTCTCTCTCTCGAGTGCGCTCATCTTGCAGCCGGGGGAAATTGCGCTCGGCCGGTAATGGCACGGTAGCGCGGCCCGGCAGGGGGAGGGGGCAGGAGGGAGAGAGGCGGCGAGCAAGTGCCAGCCGCCAATTGATCGCATCGGACTGCATAAATATCAGCCGCGGCGGACTCCTTTCCCCCGGCCTGCACTGGCTACCGGCTACCGATTGTTCCTGCACTCTCCGCCACTCTCGCTCTCCTTTTCTTTTTTTTCTCTGTTTTGCTCGCGTCTTCTTCCTTTTTGCGTCCGCCTCGCTCCTCTGGCGCTCGTCCTTTTTCAGTGCGCGGCTTTTTTGCCGGCTGCCCGAGTCGGCGGCCGGCGCCAAGCTGCAACCTTCACGCTCGACAGACACCTCGAACTCGACCTCCTTTTTTTCGAGGTTCAATGCTTCGTGAATAAGGCCTGGCCGGACCGCTCTCGGGTTCAATGATCGATGAATGTGTTGTGACCGATCCCCCTCCCTTTCGAGCATCCGAGTGCCAAATCTGACCGGAATTTTTCTGGAATTATGTCAATTTTGATCGCTTGTCGCTCTTTATGAAACTTTTTTTCAGGACGCTGCTACTGGCTTTTCGAAGGTCCTCTCTCAAACGCGTACGAAGATAACAAATTTATAAAAAGATATTCTTTTATTGGGGAGGCAATACTTGGATAAGAAAACGCTTACGCTAAAAGGATTTTGCTTTAATTTAATTAGCTGTTGTTCGTGACTCGGAGTTTAAAGCACTCGGCGAAATGAAGCGAATTCCCGGCGTCTTCATTTGCATTCGGAATAAATCCCTCGAAGCCCGCGTAAAAATAAAAGCGACCCTTTATATCAGTCGGCAATTTCGGAAAATCTCGTCGTATTGTTTTTACGCGGTGACGCCGAGCGCCACGGATAGCGGCTCGAGTTTCTTTGATTCGCTGCCAAACTTTGCGCGTGGCAGTCGGCTAAGAAGAAGACGGAGAGGGGGGGGGGGGAAGATTCGAAAGAGTACCAGGGGAAAAATAGTGAATGAGGAAGAGGTAAGAGCGAGGAAGGCGAACGTCTTTACGAGCCTGTAAAATCCGAGAGTTCTATTACCAGAGCTAAATAGATCGAGGAAACTGACGGAATGAGGGAATTCGTACTGGCGGAGAAGAGAGCGAACGAGGCAGAGAATTCTCCAGCTTCTATATATATATATATATATGATGTTACGCCAGCGCGAGGAACCAAGAGCTCTAAGTGCTTGCCCTCTTGATACCCGTGGCGTTCAAACTTCAAATGCAATTTACCATCATACGCCGCAAAACGCAGAGCTAAGAGAAACAGGGATGAATATGTACACGCGGGAAAAGAGTCGAGTTGGTTTAACCGAAAAAGTTGTTGCACTCTCCGAGCCACTTCTCTCGGTTCACCTGTCGGCCTTTGCTGTTTCAAGCATTTCACCGGAAAACCTAGAGACTTCCATGTCGTTCCGTCGAAAATGAAAGTATATCAATTTTTTTACTGAAAATTAATACCAACCCCTCGATCGTAACCTATTCTCAGAGCTATACACTAACAAAGTAATATTCGTTCGATAAGTACTGAAACAAGTCTTAACCGCATTTTTAATCTCACTTACTCGAGTAGCATAAGGGACTATTATAGTAAACCATTTGTTTTTACGCTTTACAATCACCTTCAAATAAGTGTAAAGGCGTTTACGCGCAAAACTAATAGGTAATAAAGACGGCTGCAATGTGGAAATAGAAAAAGTGAGAAATCGCTTTAACAGTAGATGAAGGCAGAGAAAAGGGACGAAGAAAAGGTAGAGCAGGCAGCACAAATAGGCAAATAAAAGACAAAGAGCTTCACTCTTGGTTTTACTACTTACAGCTGTTTCATGAGGTTTTCAAAGTTATTAAACAAAAGTGACTTTAACCTGCAGTTCCTGCTGAACAATGCACTTTATTGCCTTCACGGTGAAATTTCAATTTTACAGCGCTGATATTGGATTCTTCCAGCTAAATGTTCAATGCTGCCATCAGATTTAATGAAAAACCTGTAAAACCGATTTTGACGATCGAATTACTTGCTTTGAATGCTGCTCGTCGAATACCAATGATATTTTTGGAGGAGAACAGTTTTTAATACATAAAGTGAATGAGTAAGTTTTTCCAGTTTTTAAAAGTAACTGACAAAAATACGAACAAATAATGACGCGGAGAAAGAAAATAAACAGAGGGCGAGCTTATGAGCAAAGAGTGTATAAGCTATAGCAACAAAAAATAGAGCGCAAAGTCTATCAGTCGAAATGGTGTGACGGATAATATCGATAAATCAGCGTTATTTATAAAGGTAACAGTTATAACGGCGAAACCGAGATGACGACTGGAAAGTTTCCACTCGGAGGCTGGCTATTTTTCTCCGAGAAGAGTCGCAGACGCGTGCGGAGCGGGCTTATGTTTTCCACGTCGTTTTAAGCTCGTTGCATCGCGGGAATGCAAAAAAGCATTGCGCGCCTTCCAGCTTATTTGCTTTTCTGCATAGCCTCTAACCTGGTTAATCCGCGCCTTCCTCCCTCTCCTGTTCCTCCTCGCGGCGATTCGTTTCTTGCGGAGCCAACAGCCGGAGTTGGCGATAAATTCGGGGCCGAGTTCGCCAAGGTAAATACCATTCAAGGCCGTTTGGGAACGTTGCCAGGAGTCGTTGATACTTTAGCAGTCGCGTGAGTCTCCTTCTCCTTCTCCGTCTCCCCCTTTCTTTTCCCTCTCTCACTCTTCCCATTCATCTGCTTTCGCACTTGACAGTTCCAGGATCATCGCTCGAATATTAGTTATCTCCTAATAGGTTATCGCGCCATTTCGTATACGTGCCTGAGGTTCACAATCGAGTCTTCTTTGTTCAAGATTTTTTATTACGTTTATTTATAATTTCATTTTTCTTAATTGAAAATATTTTACGTAGTATATTATATGTGCTTTTTTCTATACCTAATCTACTTTAAATGCGCGTGGATGCTAGTGGCATTTTTTTCTGAAATAAATCGTTCAGAGCGTGTTATAATAGCATTCTAAGCTGTAGTTAAAATAATTGTTATTGTACTAAATCTACTAATATAAAATGTTAAAATTTTATACAATAGCAGTTTTCAATTAAAGATTGAATCTATATTGAGATTATTTATTTAAATTTTTATATGAAAAATAAAATTTCTTATAAAGCTCTTTTACCATATACTGTAACAGTATATTTCAAATCGTAGCTGCTCTAAAAAAGGATTCTATTATTCGACATTTTCCTTTATACGTAAATTCATCTTTTATAAGTACATTTTTGAAATTTCTTTAATTATTTCAATACGCTCTTTGAATAGGAAAGAAAGCAGGTTAATGACGTGTTAGTTTTCAAGTTAAAGGCGTAAAGGAGATCGCATGAGATTCAGAGGCTTTGTTACTTCGGTAATTTACAGCACAACGTTTGGAATGTAGTACACGTTGAAAGCCTTATTTTGGGTCTGGTACGAGACTCCATACACTAAATCTTCATCTTGGTTCGCGTAGCTGGACTTTACCACATTCGTAACGACTCGTTGATTAATTTCTGGGTAAGTGCCAACTGAATTTGCAAATCAAAATGATTGTGAATTTACGTCAGATAGACGTCTGTTAACAGAATAAACTTATTAATAGCATCATTAAATTGTTAACTTCTATAAATTGCAGCTTTTAAATAATTTGATTATTATTTTACAAAAATCTTCTGACAAAGAACAGAATTTAATAATCTTTTTTTTCTAAAACTTACGAATGGTTGTGTGTAATTTTTTCGTCTTTTAAATGTTGACGCTGGCGGCGGTCCGTAATAAGAAAGAAAAGCTCACTGCCCGTGAGATATCCTTTTTAAAAAGCTCTTGAAGCGAAAATGCACAGATTTCGAGAAGATTTAGTTCGTCCTTGCACATCTCCTTTTATCCAATTACTTAATGTGATATCCAGTGTAATTGGAGTAGAATAAAAAGGATAGTATTAACAAATGTGTATGTCTTTGAAAATTTCTCTACTTCATTTAATCATTCTTTCTGGCTTTTACGAACTCGAATTTTTACTTTTTCATTTTTCTCTCTTTTGTGTCCGCAATTCGTTCTTCTTTATCTCATTCATTGCTTTGGTCTCGTTAAAAGACTCTTCTTTCTTGTACGCTCAGTTGTTGTATTACAAGCATAAAAATTCATGTGTGTCATACAATTTTTTTTATTTTATCTCAGCTTCAAAAATACAAGGTCCGTATGAAACGTTTTACTGAAATAAAAGACTTTACAACTTTGAAAACTTATACTTGACTTATAACCAAAATAAATTTTCTTAATTGAAAAATGCATAAATGAATCACAAAAATTTACTGACCTGAGTTGATATATAAAATGTTTTAAAACATCATTAGAAATAATTAATATTTTTCATTTAAAAAAAAAACATATGAAAGGATGTTTTTTTAGTTCATCTTCTCTGTAGCAAATTCATCTCGGTCTTCTCTGAATTGAATTATTCACATTCGAAGTAAAGACTAATTTTGGTGAGAATTATTTGAATTTTTCGAAGCATTGTTTGTTAATTAAAACGTATTTCAAAGTTTCAGACAAATTCTCGCGACTATTATATGTATCCTATAAGAATAATTTAAAAACTGAAAGAAAAAAAATGAATTTATTATTTTAATCTATATATAGGAATATGTTGAATTATTTTTAAACACATATTATATACTATGCAGTACATTTATAATATGAAAAAAAATAATTCTTTTAATAGAATTAAGAATTATTATATATGCATTGAATAAATTTCATAACGTAATAAATTGAATTGTTTCACTTTTTCTTTCAGAGTGACAAAGGAGAAGTTAGTAAAATTAGTGACTTTTTGAATAATGTCACGATAACCACCTTTCAACAGCATCCATATATGAAGTAAGAAAAGACATTCGAGCAGAACGAATAACTTCGAAAGTCGATTTCTCGGGACACTTGGAGCCTTTAAGGCGAGTTTAGTCGAAACGTGCTAAAAAATTGGAAAGAGGTGAAACAGCGGCGCTGGAGGATCGAGCAGAAACTCGCACAGCACATCGGCGTGCCGGATTAAGGTGAGCTTGCAATTTCCTTCTTTTTGCTTAGATACTCTTAGATTTATTTTGTCCCAATGCATTTCATTCGTATTTGACTTTTTTTCTAATACTGTTTGTCGGCGCAATTATTATCAACGAAAATCTCGACTGAAACAGATAATTTACACTGCAACCAGGCTTACCAGTAACTATTGATTGTTTGTATTCCGTTTAGTACAAATACAAAACTAATAATTGTAATAATGTAAAAGAAATCGGTAGCATTTCGAAAAACAAAAATTATTTTGATTATTGTATCTGAGAACCACGTAAACTCGTTCGCATTGTATTTTATTATGTAAAATTGTGTATCTGCCTGCGTGGACGCATTTTATCTTGTTCCGTAGCTCGTGTTTGTACACATTGAGGGTGTGGATGAACCAGTCTGCAGTCTAGCTATACAGACACGAGAATGGTAGAAGCGGGCAAGGAAAAATGAAGAATAAGAGAGAGAGAGAGAGAGAGAGGAAAAAAGCAAGGCACGCAAGTGGCCCTCGAAGAGGCTTCCATTTTTTTCTTTCCCTCGCTCTTGGTTGCCTCTTGTGAACTGTTTTTCTCTCCTCGCCGTTTCTATCATTTTGTCCGTCTCTGCCTCCGCATAGAGCTCTTTGGGCGCGCGTTCGGTCGTGTGCGCCAGCATTGTTTGCACTGGCACATCCAGAGCTATAGAGTTCTGCAACAACCACAGGTTGTCCCAGTTTTAGTCAGTGAGCGTCGTAAATGAAGTACCGAGCTTGGCCGCAAGTAAAGGTATTAACGCTCGTCGTGCGCACAGAGGCGCGCGCCTCCCTTGTTCTCTACACCCCGCTTGCCTGCGTACGAGCGTTAACTCGTACAAAGCACGTGTGCACCTGCGTTATACTTTGATTCCCCCCCGTTTTTCTTCGTTCTAAGCACTGCGCGCGCTTTATTGTTTCCTATTAATGGCACAGGTTTGCATCGGTTTATACGGGGAGCAATGTTGCTGGTAGCACCTGCTATTCTCCCTGCTGTTCAACGGATCGAATTGAAAAGAGTGATATTTTTTGCGAAAGAATTTTTCGCACTACGCATACGCTCCGCAGTAAGCTTTTCTACGGGGTTGCAGTAGTAGGTGTTTTTGTAATTAAACCTGCTTGCCGACTTTCTTTGAAAAATGCTATCTTTTAATTATTTCCTCGTTGCTTAAAAGTTATTTGCTGCATAAATGGAATTCGCTGCAACAATGTAAGGTGCTTTTGTACCAAGATCGTTTAAAAAAATTTCAATGATTCTTTTAAATCGCGAGCTTTGCTCTTGGTAACATTTATTTTAAAGCCAGAGTAATAAAACTTATCTTTTTCTGCTGGGGAAAAGAAAGGAAGTAAAAAGAAACTTAGAAGACGTAAAAAAGACATTAAACAATACAGAGTACTATTTTGGAAATTGCTTTATCTTTAATATAGATTTATTCTTGAATATTTTTTATGATTCATTTATCTTTCTTTGTCTATTCTTACAGGAAATGAAATTGGGAATAAAATTTTTTACTGGCGCATAAAAATTTATCTTTGTAATAGATCTATTACAATAAGAGTGCATTGATTTTTATTTTTTCTTTATTATTTTGTTCCAGACTTTTATTTATATTTTATTCTGCGAGAGAAAATTTTTATATTTTGTTCTGCGAGAGAAAATTTAGAATTGTATAATAACTTTAAAAAAGGAAGCTAGCATAATGATTATTTGTCACCAATAGAATGATGAATGAACAATTTGGTATAGCTGTTTTAAAGTGCCATGAATTATTTTAAAATCTTACTTTTTAAAGATCGAGTTAAAATATGCTATCCATTTAAATCGTTACAAACACATTCTTTATCTATATAATATATATTCTGAGAACATTAAAAATATTTTAGAAATATTATCAGAAAAATTAAATTATTTCAATGTATACCATCATACTTGACTTGTTAATTAGTTTCATATTTAATTGCTGAAATTAATTACCGTTTTTTAAAATAAAATAATTTTGAACTAATTAAATTTCTCATTGTACGAGTTTAGTAACTTTTAATTAAGCATTATTATTATCCACTAACGATATTAAAAAAAAATAAGGAATGTGGAAAATAAAGGTAAATTTCAGAGTATTAAAAATCAGTTAAATATTGAGATACAACGGCTGTGTCTTGTGTTAGACACAGTTTCGACATGTTCAATTACTTTAATTACACATGGAAGATTTTTCGTTCATGAATATTTGGAAAATCAGCTAATAAAAGAATGAAAGAACACGTAGTAAGATGCTTCTATTGCCAGATACACATTAAGATGAGGATTGGAATAAAAAGATACTATTAATAGCCACAAATCAATGTTTAAAACTTTTCCTGTTTATATCATGTTATTAAGTTTGAGTTTATTTAATGTATTTGTGAGTGTTTAAAAGTGCTTCAAGTTTATTGTACAAACTAAGAACACTTACCTAGAGCACGCACACTGAACGCAAATAATAATTATTATTTTCAATACATACAGGTATCAAAACGTCGAAATTTAGTTCGAGTTGTAAAATTGTTCTTTTTTATGTTTGAACAATTTTTTAGTAACTTGAAGAGTGTTACCACAACAATAATAGTATATATATCTTTTTATTCCAATCCTCGAACGGAAGAGTAGTTTTACTAGAAAGCGGGGTAAGTTTTACGACTGCGTCTTGCGCAAAGAGAAGTACGGAAAATAGTAATTCGGAAATTACGGAGACTTTTCCTTGTCGTATACTTACGGGAGTATCGGCGAAATTCGAAGACTTCGTCTGCAGGTTTTATGCGCGTCTACGTAAGACTCGAATTCGAATCGATCCTGCAAATTTACGATGGCAAGTATCATTTATCTTATCCCTCGCTCGTACGACGCTCCTTTTTTCTTTTCATCCGCTTTTTTCGCCTCTTCTTTCACGTGCACAGATGAAGGTAAAGCCTTGAACCATCGATTTCATCTCTATGTACGTATATATCGAAATATCTGAATGACACTGAGGTACACTTCTCTCTCGCTCTTTCTCCTGTACTTCTTTCGAAAATATATTCCTACCATAAAACGTAACTCTTTCAGTGCTTTTGAGCCGCTTCGGGTAATGGCGTCCGCGCGTGCATATATACGTATATATGTATCACGAATGCTGAAAAGATTTAATACCTCGCGACTTCTGGATGGAAGCTCTCAGCCAAATTATTTTTCATGAATTTTGAAAAAAACTCGGTTTCGCTCGATAAGACCTTGAATATATAAGGCTTGATAAAGGCGAATACTCGAGTTTTCAATATGATGCTGTAACAATGACTCTTGCCTTATACATTTCATTATCGGGCAACATAGATTTCGTTACCCTTTATTCGTGAAAAATCTTGTTTTTAATACATTTTGAATACCATCGAAGCACTCTACGGAATTTTAAAAATTTTTAATAAAACATTTGCATTAAATTTTTATAATTTTTATAATGAATATTATTTCTATTACTAATAAATATTACTAATAATATATAAGAGATAAAGTTGTGATCTGAAACGCCGCTTCTCGTAACTAATGTAAGTATTGAAAATTCAGTACGCGTGTGTTAAATTTAATAAATTAATTTAAAAAATATTACTAAATATTATCATTTAATCCATGGATTTTCAATATTTTTATCTTGCAGCTCTTAGAAAAGTTTCTGTTCAATCATTTAAACCTTAACCTAAAGCCGCAAGAGACACCTAATTTATAATCTATATTTTATACTTTCAATTGCAAGAGCTGCAGAATGCTTGTAAAATTATGTAAACATCATACAGCTGTAGTAACATTTTTAATTAATTAATTAATACCCACAAATTTGATAAAAGTTACATTTTTAAATTTAATTTTCTATAATTTAAGTTTAATTTTCTATATTAAAAATGTTCTATTCAATTTTAAATTTAATTAGTTTTCATTCAATTTTTAATTTACTTTAATTTAAGTTTAATTTCTGAAGTGAATGTGATTAATTTAAAATCTTGAAGAGGGTTGCATTTCATTTTTGTATCCACGGGCAAGGAATACTTATAACTGCTGTTGTATTATGTTCGTCCACATAATTTTACAAGCAGCCGACTACTCTTTCATTGTAAGTATATATTGCAAATTGATTGTCGCTTACAGCTCTTAGATAAGTTTCTGTTCAAACTTGTAAACTTAAATCTAAAGCCCCAAGAGACTCTCAATTTTTAGTATATATTTACTTATAATTGAAATAGTAGTCTACTGCTTGTAGAATTCTGTGGACACAAAAATGAAATGTAACCTTCAAGAGTTTTACTTAATTACATTCAATTCAAAAACTTTAATTATATTTTAAAAAAGTGATTTTATCCTTGTGTGACCGTTTTCGCCCGAGCGAAGCGAGCTATTCCTGCACAACATTTTAATGTAAAATGAGCGGATTTCCCAGGTGATTCAGGTTGATTCAGAGATATTACAATCTCAAACTTTTTGCTTTGGCGTCAACTCCAATTTGAACCATTGGATGAATTGACATGAAACAGGGCTTAAAATCTTTGTCTTTGATGTCATTTAGGGCCAAAGCTCTTCAATTGGGTAATTTTTCTGATTTAGTATTTTTGAATAAAAAAAAACTGATAAAGTTTATTAAAATTTTTAAATTTTATGAGTTTTTCTTGATTTAAAAATATTACAACAAAAAAATTACCCAATTGAAGAGCTTTGGCCTTAAATGACATTAAAAACAAAGATTTTAAGCCCTGTTATATGCCAATCCATCGCACGATTCAAAGTATAGTTGACGCCAAACTCCTAAAAACCAAAGTTTTCAGAAAACAACAACAAAAGAACTTGTTATTTTCTTCTGAAAACATAATACTCGGCAAAACAGTAATTTCTTAAACGATAATTATCACTTTTATTGAACGGTTAAAGTTGATTAAAGATATTTTTCTCGCACTCCAATGCTATAAAGAAAAGACTTATGTAGACAATTGAAGCACTTATTTGTCGAACACTGGACTTCAGCATTAGTTGAATAATATCAGGTAAACTCCAGAATGAACCGATAGATGAATTGTTATCTAACAGGGCTTAAAATCTTTTTTTGTGAAATTATTTAGGTTTAGTATTTTTAAATTAAGAAAAATTCAGAAAATTTATTAAAAATCTACCAATATTTTAGTTTTTCTTAATTTAAAAATACTAAACCAAAAAAATTTAACAAAAAATTAGTATCAAGGCAGAAAGAGATAAAAAACAAGGATTT
>UCOL01004361.1:0-14939 GCA_900474335.1 Ormyrus nitidulus
TGGGGGGGGGGGGGGGGGGGGGGGGGGGGGGTGGCCGATCGATGGATCATAGTGTATTGACGGTTAATACATCGTTCTTCATTCATAGGACATAATGAGAGCTCGTGATCGTGTCACTCTCGAGTGTCGGCTTCGGCTACTCGAGAAAGCGGACAATTTCCGCGGCCACGTTTACGTCATCGATTCCGTTCTCTCGCATTCTCATTATTGGGGTAAAAGCCGCGCGTTCTCTCGGCGTTTGCTCGTTTAAAAAAGAAAAAAAAAGAGAGGCGACGCCGAGAGCCGACGAGGAGAGAGAGAGAGAGAGAGAGTCTATTAACCGCGGGGGAGCTTTAATTACGAGGGAATTAAATATAGAACGCGAGAGAAAAGCCGCTCTCGCGCGCGCGCCTTGCGATACTGTCCGCTGAGAGAGAAATACGGAGAGATGCGCCCGGGCCTTTGACACGTGTCCGCGCATGCTGTGTACCGCTCCTATGTGACTGATCACATTTTTTTTGTTTAACCAATTTACTTGCCTGATTAAAATCCTCACTTATCACTGATTAACCATTTTCGAAATTCGATCCGGCCGAAGAAGCCGCGCTCGAAGTGAAGCTTCGCAAACATCAGTTTCATAACTCGTGTGTGGAAGCACGGTTTATCCGGAAATAAAAAAAAAAAAAGAAAGAAACAACAATCTACACACGCAACATACGTAACATCAAATGCAAACACTGCCAGATAAAGAAGTCGATAAGATTTAAATTATTATAATGTCGCTCGGCGTCGGCCGAGTGTTTTAAATATTTATGCGGAGAAGTAATAAAAAAATAAGTTCGGGAAAAGAGGCTTTGAACGTTCGGCCGGCAGAACTATGAAAAACTGACAATATTGCAATTTGCTGGTCTATTGATGAGATACTCAATTTTTAAGTCAAAAGCTTTCGTAACGCGCGATAAAAAATTAAAATTCAGCCGAATTTTCGAGAATATACGTACATTATCAAATTACACGAGAAAAAGAGTAGTTCTGCTGTTAAAATATTGGATTTTTGACTAAAAGCATTATACAAAAAGTTTTAATTAAAATTCAGAGAGAGAGAGAAAAGTTAGATTTTCGTTCCAATTAAAAGTTGAATTTGTTATATACAAGTGAAATATGCGCGAAAAAGAAATTGAAATAGCGGCTATTTATCTTTTTCTCCGTTATCGCGCAATGATTACACTAATGCGCAAACTTTAATATATTTCTCACTTGAACGCGCATGACCCACATATTCATTTCGTAACTAAACGTACCAAATGAAGATTTGGTAAAGTCTCTTATTATAATCTTCATTGGCTTTTAACTGACCAGGATGTACTCTTTTTTTTCTCTCTCGTTGGCTGCGTGATATACAATTATCATTTTAAGTAAGTCGTTGCGAAAAAAGAGCGAACATTTCGCACTCGTTCAAGAAGCAAGTGCGTCAGTAGTGATCCGGCGATACTTTGCGCCAAGCGATTTTCATCCACCGAGATCGTCCAGCACAGTCGCGAACAAAAGTCGCGCCATAAGAAAGGCACCGCCTCGATCCTCTATTATCGCGCCCACATTTATATCCGGGACATCTGCCGAGGAAACTGTCCTCGTTACGTAACGATCGAAGGGGGCAGTTACTCAGAAGCCCAGCCGAATCGCCGAAGCTAACCGAGTCCGATGATGCCTTACAGATAGCTGCCTCGCAGAGCATGCGGAAGGGCCGACATCAGCGCAGCAGCAGCAGCAGCAGCAGCCCTTGAGAAACTGGCGCCGAGACACGGAGCGGCGAGAGTCCCTTGAAGTCTCGAATGACGGAATGAGGCGCCGAGTCCGACGTTCGGGGGTGCAGTCAGCGACTAGTTAGAGACACCCGGAAGCACTCGAGCCGCTGATCCATCATCGCTGTGCTGGTCGCACAGGACGGGCAGCAGAGCAGCGAAACCAGGTGAGCCACGAAATTTGATTAACCATTTGAGAACGGCCGCCGATCGGCGACCACCCAGGAGATTCAGCTAACAGCGAGAGACGCGCTCTCGTTTTGCAGGAGCAGCAGCGAGAGATACAAGCGAGCGGCAGCGAGCGGCGAGCCGAGGGTCGCTCCTCGAAGAGGCACGATAGCACCGCTGGTGCCCTCGGCCGTGGGTCCCGGGGGGACGGGCGCCATGGCGGCCTCATCGTCCTCGTCCAGCGGCGAGCAGCAGTACTCCCTCCGATGGAACGACTTCCACTCCTCAATCCTGAGCAGCTTCCGGCACCTGCGCGACGAGGAGGACTTTGTCGACGTGACGCTCGCCTGCGACCGGAAGAGCTTCAGCGCCCACAAAGTCGTGCTCTCCGCCTGCAGTCCCTACTTCCGCAAGCTCCTCAAGGTAAGTCCCCGCACACATATATTCCGTTAATCTCGAAGGAGAGAAGAATGTCCGCCGGCCGCGGACACACTAGACGCATCTCGGGCGTAATCGAATACGTTTCGTAAAAGCGCGTCCTATCTGCGATCCCCCTCCCCTCTCGTCCCAGGTCGTCGACTCGGCTCATGCACGCGCGGCCAAATTTTTCCGTGGCTCTGCATTAATTCCGTGCTGCCCGAGAGAGACTCCCAGGTACACACATCTAGCAATTACCCGCGGCAACAAAAAGCAATCCGTCTTCCCGAGCTCCCCGCGCAACGACGTAAACAGCCCGAGAGGGTGGGGGAAGGGGGGGCTGGGTTATATTTTTTCGTCGACTGGTACCTGGCCGAACGGGCCTGCACGAACGCCCCGAGCACGAAAAGCGGGCGCACTCGCGCCTATTACGTTAAATAAACTGGCTCCATTACGCATTATGGCCCGCACACGCGACGCCGACGACGACGACGAGAACGACGCCGGATTTCGTGCCGACCGGAATAGAAAAATAAAAATACGATCCCCCCGTCGGAGGGAGAGAGGAGTAAGGCCGTAAAGCAGAGTGCCCCGCGCGCGCGTTTCGTAATAATAATTAGCGCCGGCGGGGCTTGATGTATCACGGCTCGCAGTCCGATCGGCCGCGCGCGGTGCCGCGGGGCACGTGTTGTCACGTGGGCGGCGGCGGCCCACGCACCGAAATTTTCCCCCCCGATCGAGTGTCGTCGAACGGCGAGTCGCCGCTTAATAATCCCCATCAAGGGCCTCCCCGAGAAGAAGAAGAAGAGAGGCCCTCTCTCCTCGAAAGAACAAAAAAAAAGGAGATCTATTCTCGTCGCTGCCGAGGCGCAGGAAAGAGAGGGGGATTGTGCAATCCCTCAAGCGAGCTTTCGTGTCCGGCGTTTGTAAGCTCGCACCGCTCTGCTCCATATTCTATTATTAAAAGGTGTAGTGCGCTCTACCTCTCTTTCTCTCTCTCTCTCAGGAGCCGCAGCACCCGGAGATGCACACCTATCCGGCTTTCTGCTGTACTTTGATCTTGCGAATGCCTGCTTCTGTAGTACCTCGTGAGAATTTGCAGAGGTTTCGAACGATTTCGACTTGGAAGGCTATTTTTACAAAATATCAAGTATTCTGATTATAAACCCGCATTCATCGATGATGGACACTCAATTCTGTTTAATCGATGTAATTATCCCCGTTTGAAAAAGTGACAACCGGAAAATTGAAGCCAGAATGAAACGCTTGAGATAGGTTGCTGAAGCGTTACATTTTGTGGTCCCTGAACCCCGGGAACACTTCAATTTTCAGATTGATGATATTTAACAAATAATATAACCAAATAATAGATTTAATGTAAAAGAATTATGCACAAAATACGTCATCCGGAAATAATAACGTGCTTAAATATTTCATTCAATATGTACAGACTGTACATTTTTTTATAAAGATAACTTAATGCGTTTTCAATGTTTTAGTTTTTAAGTTCGTTTTTAGTTTTAAACAGTATTGTAAAAAATTTAAAACTTCGCAAACATTAATAGATTTTTACGTGCGCGCCAGTATTCACGACATCCACGATCGTCACGAATCGCTGCACGAAGAAAAATTCTCTACTAAAATAATTACAATTAAATAGTGAATCTTAATGTTTTCACAGACTGACAGTGGTGGAAAAATTACAACAGTTTCTTGAAAATTTACTATAGTTTTAGTAAATCTTGCAATAGTTTCTTGTAAAATTTAATATAGTTTTGATAAATTTTACATAAACTATTGTAATTTTTAAAATTACTTGTAATTAATTAGATTTTTAATGAAATTGCACATACGAGGGCGAGTCGAAAAATAAATAGTGAGTGGCGATCGGCACTAGCTGATTAAATTAAATTATTAAATAAATATTTAAAAAATAGGAAGCTTGATTAAACGGAATGAAAATATTTTTTTTTTTCAATTTTTTTCAAGCTGTATAAGCATTTGATTTAAATTATAATGAATGGCAATATATTAAAGATTGTTTAACACTTACCATTTAAAATTTTCATTGCAATTTGAAATTGCAATTTTGCAGAGAAACAATTTTAATTTCCACTTCACCAAAAGTTTTTTTTGAAAATAAAAATGAATTTCAACGAAAAGCACCCACGTCACTTTGAAAATAATTAACTAAAAAAAAAAGTCAGAAATTCGAAAAAGTTCTAGAAAGCGGAGAGACATAAGAGAGATGTCGAATTAATAGACACTAATACTGGATCTGTTTTTCTCAATGCAACACTCCCGAGGCAGTGCACGCCGTCCCTGATAACTGCACTTTTTGCTCGAACACAGTATTTACCCCTTCTAATAGCCCATCACGCATGAAAAAAAGTTTATCTCAGTTTTTTCGTGATTTTTTCATCGATTTGACCGCACGTGGATTTACTTTCTAATAGAATTCTTTTTTTCTACTCTCGTTTTTTTCGCTGTTTATCTTCTTATCGAAATAGGCGACGATAACTTTTTCCGAAAGTTTTCTTGCTTTCTCCATGGGCCCTAGGGAACTGTGTATTGCATTCAGTCTGCATCGGATGTTTGTAGAGATCACGTCGGAGAGTCTCGGTTGGTAAGACAGATTCACCGCCTCGGCGCCTCTGTTTATCAAGTACTGTACGTATTAATATTATAATTTCCGCAATTCCTTTTTTATTTTTTCACTTTTCGTTGTAAAACTGAAATTTTTCGCCTGCATTATTCATCGGACCCGTGCATTATTCATCAAAACTTTTTTCTGACGTTGGCGCACTCATTAAAATATTTGCCAAGAATCAATAAATGACTCATAGGCATTTTTCGGTACTCGCACGTAAAAAAAATAAACTCTAAACTTTCGTACCAACAAGTACATTTGAATAAAAAAAATAAATAAAAAAAAAATAGCGAATTCGCGTTCGAATCTCGCGTCATAAAATTCTAAGAACTCGATTCTCACTGCCAAAGTGAAAATCGACGGTTCAATCAGTTTCCGAAAGTTCTTCCTTAAATCAGCCTCGTTTCTCCGGGCCGCGGCGAAGCCTTTCGAATAAAACATCCAGCGACCGCGCCGCGCTTCATTTATTTCGGAAATAATCACTGGCCGCCGTCTTCGTATATTAGCATATGCAAAAATCCTCGCTTGTTTCAGGGACGATAAAGATTTTTTGCCCGTCTTAAAAAAAAAGAGAGAGAGAGAAACGGTACATCGCCTATAGAGTCGTTATATTATCGTGAGTGATCCGCAAGGGGGCAAGTGTTAGGAGATAAAAATTCCGCGTCATGCAGAAGCAGCTCTCTCTCTCTCTCTCTCTCTCTCTCTGTCTTTCTCGGGCCTCCGCGTTAATTTAGACACTTGCTCCGAGGCGAAAGACAAGCAATATTAATTCGGCCGGTCACGCACTTTGCGTGATGGCGAATTACTCCGTCCGAGAGAGAGAGAGAGAGAGAGAAACAGATCGGAGACGAGAGATGACGTGGTCGATTAGACGCGCGAGCGAGCGAGCATTTGCCCATGTAAGTAACGCGAGCCGCTTCTCTCTTCTTCTTCTCTCGGCTCTCTCGGACGCAAGTGCGAGAGTCGCTTAAACGCTGATACAGGCCCGCCGAGCGCGGCGGCGCTAATTTCTCGAAAAAATAACTCTAGCTACCGAGGAGCCTAGACTCGGCGTGTACGCGAGTGCTGACACTCGCATGCCACCGCGTGCCGCTCGACGCCGCTTGAAGGAAAAGTGTCTAAAGTGCGCGCGAGCGAGCGCCGACGCCTTCGGTTTTAAGAGCCTCCTTTAAAAACTCGTTAACGTTAAACATTAGCTTTTACAGACAAAGTATGTGGGTATAAGCGCTCCTCGGCTTCTCTCGTTTTTTCTCGAAAATAAATATCGTATCGCGTTATTCCTCCATACGGATATCTGCCGCAACGGCCACGGTCCAGTTGGCGAGCAATATCGCGGACTTTATCGTTTAACATTTGTAAAACAAACGATTCCGAAAATCCGTCGCTCGCCTCTCGATTATTTCATTGAAAAATGGCCGAAAGCTCGATATCGGGGCGAAGTTTCCGCGTGCTGGTCTCGCGCTTGTATTTCAATTTCTCATCACGTTCGTCGCGCGGGGTATAACCGTTTTCTCGGTCGGGTCTCTCCGCGCGGCACGTGGCGGCCCGCACGGCGCGCGCGAGAGCGATCGAGCCCCGAAAATATTTTCAACGGGAAATAATTGCCGATATCATCAGGCGGCGCCGGGCATTAAATTAACATACACCGTCGGAGCGGCTGCTGCTTTCATCTGCCCGCGGGCGCTTTCTATTGGCCCCGAAAAGGAGGCACGGGCGGAGAGGCATATATACATGTCTTTTTTTCGCGGATTCCCGGAACGTGCGTACGGGGCGACGCACAATGCTTCAAGGGACTATTTATAAAAGCGGGCATTAGGCTGGGTATTATTTCTGTGGGCGCTAAGTAGCGTGGGGCTCTCGCTTTATGGAAAGGAGTAATCTGATATGACGATGTCTTGGCTCGATTAATTCATTGAAGCTCGGAGGAGAGAGAGAGAACGACGAGGCAGGCCGGCAGGCAGTCAGGCAGTCGGGGAGGGAGTGCGGAACTCGGAGGTGGGGGTGTCGTCGTCGCGGTAATGCGTGATGTGTACTTGGCTTAAAATAAGACCGACCACCGCGAAGAGCTCGAAAATAATGCGCGACCGACGTATATATATATATGTGTATACGAAAGCAAAATAATCGCGGCTCGCGGAGAATTTCAATGAGCAGATTCGTGAATAACATATATATATTCACATCGGTCGCCATGCCGCTGCCGATGTTTCACCGACAGCTTTTCTTTCTCTCGCGCTCTTCCCCGGCGGAGATTCGAAAAAGCCGAGTTATTTATGGAAGAGTAAACGCGATGCAATTGAATACGCGGGAGATGCAAGACTATAACACGCAGCGTGCATCGTCAGCGCCGCTTATCGCTCCGTCTCTCTCTCTCTCTCTTTCTCTCTCATTCTCTTTTTCTCTCGTTCGAATGCGTAATTGCTCGCGATTATTGGAGAAAAGAAAGACAAGTCCGCCACGCGTCATCGGGCCAACAATTACTATTTATTCAGCGTAATGAGCGCGAGAGAGCTGCTGCCGCGCCGCGTCGGTCGCGGGTCGCCTTGGGGGGAACAAAAAAAATATATATACCTCTTTTTATCTATTAACTCATGCGGCTAGCGTTAAAAGCCTGGGTAAACATAATAGGAAAAAGTCGAAAAACAACGTTAACGCCGAGAGCGCGGTGCCGTTGTCTATCACTGTCGCCGACGAATTGCGGTAAATCTCCGCTAATGAGATATCCGCCTTTTTTTCTCTCTTCCTCCGGCCGTCGCGCCGTCATTTCTTTTTCGAAAACTCCGTCGATACGCTGCCAATTAAAATCGACTCGCTCCCGTATATCGAGTGCATTAAATCGAGGCCAGGACTTGAATTTTCTCGCGGCGAAAACCGCGCTCGCGCCGATAGATCCTCGCCCGTTCCGCCAACAGCCAGGCCGCCTCGGCATCAGCCGGCTATTTGCATATCGGTAAAATGCATCCGAGGCGGAATCTCGTCGTCGTCGGCCTACCCGACAATTACTCTCGCTCGCGCTTCGCTCGGTGAAAAGTTTTCAGAACACAATGTATGCGCCGCGCACAATGCGCGCCGCGTGATTTTCCACCGGCGTGGTGCCACCGCGTGGGCCGGCCGACGATATGTAATTACCAAGTCGCGCGCTTGCGCAAAGAGAGCTGCGCGTAAAAATTCCTATTCACCGGCGGCGGCGGCGGCGGCGGGGGGAGGGCAGGCTTAATTAACGAATTTCTAAACTGGCTTATTACGGCGAAATATTAATATCGCTCCGCGCGGGCACAATAATAACGAGTTTTATTATTGTAATTAAGAGTGGCGCGCCTAATAAATAGGCGTAAAAGAGACGGGGAAAATACAACGCTCTCTCTCTGGCCGCATCCGGTTTTCTATATAATACTCTCGGTGCGCGCCATAACGCTGATACGCGCGCCGGTTTATCTCTCTTCCTCTCGTATTTATTGCTACCTACGTCTTGTGCGCGCGCGACGGCAAAAGGCTGCTCCGCGCGATTCGAAAATCTGCATTCGCGCTCTCGCGTGGGAGAGGGAGAGGAGGGAGGTCTATTATTGCGCTGCGCATGCAGCACGCCGTGTACCGAGAGACACATTACACCGCGCCGCGCCGCCGCGGCCAGCGAGCGAGCGAGCGAGTATATTTTTATCAACGGAAGTGCGTCGTTGCCGCTCGCGCATTCCTCTGTACCGAGAGAAAGAGAGAGAGAGAGACCACTACGTCTGGAAAACCGATGCTACTAGTCTTTTGCCTCGCGCGCGAGCGCCGCTTCGAATCGTATTTTTACACGAGGAGAGAGTAAGGCGCCCACGCGAAACAGAGTGAGAGCGAGCGAGCCGGCCTGCAACTCGGCCGAGCTTACGGGCATTCCGCCTTTTATGAAAGAGCAGCTCGATTAGCCGAGTCGCGATTGCACCGATCGCTCGTACATATATACGCCGAGAGGTCGTACGCAACGAGTATAATCGACTCCTCGTTAAAAGACAATAAGTAGGCGAGAAGTGCTGCTCGAATGAATGGCTCGTTGCTCGATTGTTAACCCGAGAGCGCCTTATCTCCCGGGATTTTTTCCTCCGCGGCGAGATCCCGGGCGAGTTATTGAAAAGGCTCGGCTGCCGCCGCCGCCGCCGTCGCCGCTGCATGAAAAAGAGAAAGTGTCGTGGAATTCGCGCGCGTGGGCTTCGGACGAAGGCGAGGCGAGGCGAGGCATCGATTGTCGAGAGGGAGAGACAGCTAGAATAAAGGAGCAGGCGCATATACACGTACAAGAACGGGCTTGCCTAATGTGCGTCGGCTCGTCGGCTCGGCTCTCTCGCGCGCTCGCGAGTGTCGCGAGGCTTTTAGCCGAGGCATGTTTCCAGCGAAGCCATGAGCAGCAGCGGCGACGGCGGCGGCAACGCTCGCCAGCTCTCTCGTCGTCGGTGTGCATAACCGGATCAGAAACCATGCAGTCGTATATCTACTTTTCTACTTATACGAGCTTTAGTCGGGGCTGCAGCTCCGCTTCTTTTATTTTTCGTCAACCAGTTCTGCCGCGTTTAGAAGCGCAAGCGCGAGCGCGCAAGCGAGCACCGCGGAATCCAAAATCCAATAAGGCTCTCGAAGCCGCGGCGGTATCTTCCAATTCTATTACGTCGGGCAAACACTTTTTTTTTCTATTTCGCCCTCCCAGTCCGCTGCTACGATAAACTAATTTCAATGAGTTATTCGTCCGCGAGAGTTTTTTCTCGTTAGGCGCGAAAACGCGCGAGGCGCCGAAAACGCGATCGCGGGCGGCGGTTGGCTGCCGAGCGAATAATCGATCGCCGAAGGAAAAACCCATTCTCATTACTGCGCGCCGTTAATTACTGTGCGCCGCGCGTCGATCCGGCAAAAGAATTTCGGCCGCGGCCGGTTTCACGTGCGCCAGTCATTTACCGTCATTCACTCGGGCCGGCAATTCCAATTATTCCAGTTATTCCAATTAACGTCGCGCCTCTGGCAGCGAAACGATTCGAAATAATTGCGCCGCCTGCACGCGTCCGTATTCTCTGCTCCCAGAGCTCCGAGGAGCCGACGAGACGTATTTTGAAAGAACCCATAACCGCGTCCTCAAAACTTGGCGATGGCCACAGTTGGCGTCTCGATCATTATTTCCCAACCTATTTACTCGTTGCGATAATCGTAAAGAGTGTGGCGCGGACAATCGCGTATACCCCACAATGACGGATATCTCCGACTGTCGGCAGCCTATCTCCGGGAGATTCTTCAATAATTTTGGCCTATCCTGACCTCTCGGTGCGACAAATTCTTACGTAAACGCGTGTGCGATTACGCGGAGAAGCGAGGACGCACTCCTCATTGGCCGTAAATTCTGACAGTTTCTTTCATAAATCAACGTTTTTTTTCACTGCTAGCTACACGCTCCAGATCTATTGGGGGAGCCGCGAGGTCAATTAGTACAGCCCTTATCTGAGCCGCTACTTTGTTCCTAAGATTAAGCGATGGAGAATTAATTTTTTTCGAGCTCGCGTCAGTCAATAATCTTATTTATTTCATTTTCGTCAGAAATTTCGGGCTAATTAAAACAGGCGATCCGCTACGATCGTCATGATATTAGAAATTGCGCAAAGTGGAAAAAACGACGATTAGTTAATCGGTGCTCCTTTCGAATATTGGCCTCTCTTACACCGAACGAAATTTAAAATCTTCGGAATACATCGATTAATCAGTGCGTCCCGCAAACAATTTTAATCTAAATTGCGGGCAGTGCATCAAGCCAAGCAGCCGATTAGGAAAGAATCGCCGAGAATTACTGCAGCTCGTTGCGAGCTAACTAATGAGACCATTTCCAAGTAAAATAACGCAGCTCCATCTCCCCGGCATGAAGCACACATCGGTCATTCTCGGCAGTAACGGTTTGCGAGAGAGGATATTTTTGGCCCGATAATCGCGAGTAAACGATAAAAGCTCGGTGCGTTCGTTCTTAGCTATTTAGTTCCCTACGCCAGCTCCGCTCGTTAATATTCGCGATCGGTCGGATTGAAAAAAAGTCAAGTTTTTTAAGCTCGAGCTTTTTGTTTTCTTGAATTACAGGCGAACCCGTGCCAGCACCCGATCGTCATTCTGAGAGACGTGGCGAGCGCCGACATGGAGTCTCTGCTGCGCTTCATGTACCACGGCGAGGTGCACGTCGGGCAGGAGCAGCTTGCGGCTTTCCTCAAGACCGCCCAGATGCTGCAGGTCCGGGGACTGGCGGACGTCAACAGCGGCGCCGCGGCAACGGTGTCTCAGGCCACCAATCCCAGCAGCAATAACGTCAGCTCACCGGTAACGGTCTCTACTTTTTTTTTTTAACTTCTTCGTCAAATTTCTTAACGACTCGGATTGTTCATTTTCTGTTAAAGTTGTACTTCATTTTTTCACTGATATCTTACGGCACTTTCGGCACATTTTGTCGACAATAATTTATATATTTATTTATTTAGTTAGTTAGTTATTTTTGATAATATTGTTTTGGATTATGACACGTTCGGACTTACGAAAAAACTTGATGAAGCTTCAACTCTATTACAAATATTAGTTTGCTAAAAAAACAATTGACGATATTCCAGACGACGGCTCGAAATCAATGGCAGGATAACGGCAGGGACCTCGAAGGAGTAAGTCCGCCACCAGAAAAGCGATCCAGGAGCTTTTCGCCATTAGAAAATCATACTGAATCAAAATCTGACCTTCAAGAATCCTTGTTGGGCCAGGCACTCGAAGGCGGTCCGACGATACACACTCCTTCCACAAACAATATTCAGGTATTCATTTTTTTTTTTTTTTTTAATTTCTAGAGGTAATTAACCAACGAAAAAAATCAACTGAAAAATTGATTTTGGAAATTGCTTTCGCAGGCACAATCAACTGGCGAGGACTCGAACTCGATGTCAGAAGCCGAGGAAGACACCTCTAACAACGACAGTATGCTCAATTCCGTGAAAACCGAGCCCAACGACATGATGAATGAGTCTCTGGAACATCATCGAAACACGTTTCCCGCCGCGCTGCTCGGCCTGCAAGGTGAGATTACGAGCTAAAACCACCCCCGCAATCGAACGTCGAGCATGTTCTCGAATTACTTGGGTGTAACGGCGTCTGTGACGGCAAAGCGTTTTCCGATAGTCGTTTAGCCTTTTTTTAACGAGCCGAGCCGCGGAAAAAAGAATAGTCCTTATTTTTTTCAGCCTACCAAAACTGCGGTCTTTTTTCTTTTTCAGGTCTGATACCCGGACCATCGGGAATTCACGCCGCCAACCAGGACCCTAACTATGGTGAGTCCCTTTCAAAGTCACCTTTATTGTATGTCCATTCTAACGGTCGTAGCCCAAACTAGTATCCTCCCGCCATTCCTCCGTACAACTCTGATCTCTCGTTGTTGCGTTGAATGCATGGAACTCTCGTACCTCTCAACTCCGATCTCTCAATTTCCCTTTTTCTCCTTTTCTGTACTATTCTCTTACCTACTTAATATGCGCACTGACTGAGGCGTCCTAAATTACACGTGCATCCACGAAGCCACATGTGTCTATGTATCTATTTGCGCTAATTGATGTCTATAGAAAATTATGAGAGGGAGAGAGAAAGTGTGAGAAAGCAAATCATTTTCATGGGAGTAAGAAAAAATAAAAAAAAAAACTGGGGGGCCAATGAGCGTTTATATCATGTACACAGAAATAAAAGTGAACATTGTCAAAACTTGAGCTAGAGTCTCGCGAGAAATTGGATTAAGCCTACAGGCCTAGGAAGCTTGCACCGAACGATCCGTTTGTCTCTCTTTCTTTCCTTCGGGACAGAGAGAGACACATGCGAGGAAAAATTTAAGCAACTACCTTTTAAAGAAATTCTGCGCGCGCAAGAGAAGAGAGAGTTTAGTGTTTAAGGGATCGCTCGAGCTTGGCTGAGGACTGAAAATTGGCTGGTGGTTCCAGGGCGGTGGCAGCCCTCGGGCGGCGAGGGTTCCGGCTCCGGCTCCTGCTCCGCCTGGCTCGCCGGCAACAACTCGTCCTCGAGGAACGAAGCTGCGGGCAGCATCGGCCCGACCAACAAGCAAGACCTGATGCTGCAACAACACCATTCGGCCACCAGCCAACAACAGTCGCCGCAGCAACAGGCGCTCAACGCCCTCAGCAGCCTCAATCCCGAGCAGCTCACGATAATGCACCAGAAACTGCAGAACAATCTGCAAACTCTGCAGCAGAAGCAAACGAGCGAGCAGCAGCAGCAGCAGCTCAACCTCATGCTGCAGTCCTGCGCCAAGAAGAAGATCGAGGAGCTGGCCCTGCTGCACCCCTTTCAGCATCAGATGGACTCCAACAGCGTGCAACCCAAGCCCAAGTGTCCGGAGTGCGGCAAGATCTACTCCAACAACTCGAATCTGAAACAGCACATTGTCAACGTACACACCGTTCAGACTGAATACATCAGCTGCCACGTGTGCGCGAAACAGTTCAAGACCAAGCAGTATCTGCAGATTCATCTGCTCTCGATGCACGGCATCAGAAAGCGGAAGAGCTACCCCGTCTATCAGATGCAAACGCAAGCCCAGGCGCAGCAGCAGCCGGGCGGCGTTGTGGCGCAGTTCGGCAACCAGAATCCTCAGCAGCAGCAGGCTGCCGCTACCTTGTTCTCCAGCTCCGAGAGATGGAACGCGTCGGAGGAAAAGCAGCAACAGTGATATGTACATTCGTGACAGACTGATCATTCTCCATTTTAGTCGAGTCTCGTGCGATCTTGCTCAAAGTCTTAATGGCGAGAGAGCCGTTTCTCAGATAAGTGTTCCACTTGCGCCGTCTCGCCCGCCCACCCGGAGAGACGGAAAGAGAGAGAGAGAGAGAGCCTCCCTTCGTCCACGTGAGAGATAGGCGCGCGCCTTGAATTACAAGCGCGAGTGAGAGCGAGAGTGAGAGAGAGAGAGAGAGAGAGAGAGAGAGAGAGGGGTAGTACATCGTATTGATCTCTGCGATTCAGCAAACAACGCCTAGTGCCTCCCGCTTCTTCGCATTCTCCTCCCCTCCGGCCCGTTGCCTCCTCCACGTTGGCCCCTTCTCCACTGCTATCGGCTTCTTCTCCTCCTTCTTCGCCGTCTTGTTCTTCTTCTGCTGCCGCTGATTCTCTCCTCTTGTTGCGGGATCTCCCCCCGGACGCCTCGGAACCATTCGTATTCCGCGCGCTGTCCGCCCGCTCTTTCTAACGATATCTCCCCACCCGTTCCCGATCCCTCTTATACAATTCCACCGCTGGTTGCCCCTCTTTCGCTCTTGCATGTGGACTGCCGGCTCTATCGCGCGCGCACACCCGAGAGCTTATGCTCTCTCCGCCGAGATTCGAAAGCGATCGCGCACTTGTACGAGCTCTGTAGCTGTCCTCGTGCTAACGAAGCTTTATCGTGTATCGGAACGACTGAACGCACAAGTCTAACCAATAGTATTAAAAAAAAAAAATCGAGAGCTGTAACCCCCTTTTTCCAGGGAACAAACTTTTCGTACTCGGAGAATATATTTGCTCTTCCAGACTTTAGAAACAAATCTTAATTTTGAAACTTTGAAATTCGGATGATTTGAAACTTTTCATCCGGCAACTTTCGAAGCATTCCAGTAGCGATAGGCGAACGCAAGCTGCTCTTCGGGTAAAGAGAGAGAGAGAGAGAGAGAGAGAGAGAGAGAGAGAGAGATAAAGAAAAAGAGAGAGAGAGAACCGGGGAGAAAGGAGTCGGTGATTTCCGGCTTTCGACTTTGCAGAGTATCTTTGCCCTGACGCGCCGAATTAGAGGCATCTATCACCCGGATTCGATCCGGATAACTGCGTTCGATTCGAGCTTAAGCCCCGAAGCGCAGAGATTCCTATCGATCTCGCATACGGCGCCCCCCCCCCCCCCCCCCCCCCCCCCC
>UCOL01004362.1:0-14954 GCA_900474335.1 Ormyrus nitidulus
TCAGTCTGATTTCACGTGGATTCAGACTGAATCCACATGGAATCCAGATGGAATCAGACTGTTTTTTTCAACTGGGCATAGACACCATATTTTGTTGTAATATTATTATAAAACGGCTACTGTAAAAGCATGAGACAGATGATATCTAGAAAGCATATTTCGTCTCGAAGAAACAGAGCTACATGATTAATATGTACCCCCCTCGTTTGAAAAAACGCGTCGAGATCAATGTTCTGCACGCAAAAAAATGCGCGTCTACGTCATCGATTCTATCAAGCATTGAGTAACGTACTGTATTCAATCATTTCCGTATTATCATTATGGTCCTAGTGCCTGTCCGAGAAAAACTTTCGATTTCTCAATTGTAAGCTCATAATACAGAAATTTGCAACGGAATACAGGTAGAGGAACTGAAGACTTTCTCGCTTCTAAAACGAAAATCTAATAAAGAAAAGCAGTATATAAAGTATTAAATATTTTTTATAACAAAATTGACGTTGAGAAAGTTTAAAAAAATATTGACTCTACGATATTTTCGAGTCTAACGACTCGCTTAAAAAATATTATACAGTCCAAGGTATATAGCGTGTAACGTGATGGTTCGATCGTTGCTCTCGTTTTTCTCATTTCGGCAGGTGCAATCTTCAGCTTGTATCAAACTTTAATTTTGGCTTCGACTTAAAACCCAGCCCGGGGCTACGTTAAACTGTAGCTGCTTTCACACGTGCCCTTTTACCGGAGTTGATTTAGAGCCTCTTTAACGGTCTGCCTTCGAAGAAATCTGGGAACGGCTTTAGGTGTTTTACCACACTTCGCATTTATGGAGCGGATTCATCCTGGAGCCTCTGGGACAGTTAAACTCTGCCGAAAACTCGTCGAGGTTTGACAAAGGCCCGATAACCCTGAACTTGGCCGGACAGTGAGAGTCTTTTTCGATCTGAAGGCCAATGGCCTCGGACGTTACAGCCGAGCACCAAACCTAATAAAACGGCGCTCAAATTAAAAAAAACTCCTGCTCATTCGCGCGCGTGTTCTGTAAAGCAGATTGTTATTTCTCATTGTACCTGGGCAAAATTCAGGAAAAATAACTGGCGATGCGTCAGATTAAGTCCAGGTAACGGCAGTTGATCCTTGTAGTCTTTATACGTCGACAGATATGCGTGGTACGCAGCCTTAAGTCCACCATTATCCGCGATATTCTCCCCTGAAAAATGGTAACATAAATTTTAATGCTTCTTAATGATTGTGCAAAATAATAATCTGTTCTGGACTACAACGTTGCAGCGTAAGTATAGATTACCCAGTGTTTGTCGGCCATTCACATGCCGGCCTTCAATTTCGAAATCGCCGTATTGATGGACGAAACATTCAGTCCTATTCTTAAACCTCTCTATAGTGGCATTATTCCACCACTGGTGTAGATTACCGTGTAAATCATACTCTCGTCCTTAAACAAATCGTAAGATTAAATTAGATTTTTTTTTCGCTTATTATCAAATTAATATAAGAGTATGATTAAATATATTCTTTTCATTACACTTAAAGGAAATTTACGTGTCTAAATATGTAATCCCCTTTAAATGTGCCCGTTTTACAACGCCCGCAAGACTAAAATAATATCCTCTTAAGATAGTTCTAAATTAAATTCATTTGATTTAATTTTGGTCAAAAAATTTCAGAGAGAACTCTTTAAGCTAATTCGATGGGAAGACGTTGAATTTTTAGGATTTTGGTTTTGTATTAACTTGAAGTTTAAAATGATATAATTTAAAACAGAAGTAAGTTTTAATCAATTAGTGTATTCTACAAGTTATTATATGATAAAACCAAAAACTTATGTATCAATATCCTGAAATCGAATGAGCGTAAAGTATTATTCTATCTAATATCATATGATGAAAAATCAAGTAATAATAATATAAAACTACCAAGATATTAATAAAATATTGAGTTTTTCAGGTGTTTTTAATGGGATATTAAATTCTGAAGTAAGTTTACCTTGATCATCAAAAGCGTGAGTAAGTTCATGCCCCATAACGACACCCATTCCGCCGAAATTTAAACTACTTGGATTTTTTCTGTCATAAAAAGGGCTCTGCAATATCCCGGCTGGGAAAACAATTTGATTTTTTGTTGGCGTATAGTAAGCATTGACCGTAGGTGGTGTCATAATCCACGTCGTTTTGTTTACGGGCTGGTCGAGCTTTTCCAGATTCTTCCTCAAATTATACCTCCCGACGCGTATATTATTGAAGAAATATTCATTGGGTTTAATAATGAGATCGCGATATTTATCGTCTAATTCTGTTGCATTGAGAATGAAATCCGGAAAACCTATCATATCGGTAATAGCATTTGCTTTTTCTTCCGCAGATTTTCTTGTTTCTGCATCCATCCAGTCCAGATTCTTTAAATTTTTAGTGAAAGCGTTTCTAATCTCGTTTATCATTTCTTCAGCCTGTTAAACATTTTTTCTATAGTTTATTTTTTCTATAAATATATTTTTGATTTATTTAAATTATACATGATCGTACCATTGGTTTACTTTTCCCATGAAAAACCTCTCGAACAAACATAGCTCCAATAGCGAAACCCATGACATTATTAGCATCGTTGACGCAGTACCGCCACTGCTCTTCTCGGCCCTCGGAGCCAATCAAGGCTTTCCTTAAACCCTTGTAGGCATCCCTGAATGGTTTCGACAAGCAGGACGTGAGAGACCTCACCGTTTGCCATACTAAATAATTGTTCAAAATCCTGCAAAAGTCAAAGAAAATTCAAAGACATGTAGCTTAATCGAAGCAGTCGCCAACGTTAATGAATTTTACTCAAGCCATCGCATACATGCACACATACACTACGACATCACGTACAGTAATTGGACAGGACGTACACTTTTCCATCGTTTGTGCTGTTGTAGTCCTTCACGAGATCCGTTAGTTTCGCAAAATACTCGGGCGCGTAATTCACAATTTTCAGCTTACTGGTGATCTTCTTTCCCACAATAGCAGTTGCATTTTGAAAATAGTCTCGCCATGACATCTGCAGAATCGAAAATAAATCAGAAATTAATAATAAAATAGTTCACGCAAATTGTATTGAGAAATTTAAATAAAATTACAAATGGTGCTTTCTCTTGCAATTCGCCAATCGTCATTATATTGTATAATTTCTCTTCGTCTCTTCTCTCTTCTTGCGGTGTTGTAATTTCCGCTAATTTCGTTTCGAAATCTATTATATCTTGCATTCGTTTTCTGGTCGAATTTTCTTCGCCGCCTAATAATATTCCAATCTATAAAAAGAGATATTATAATTAACATACTTTAAAATAATGCTGGAATTAGTGTATATTATTATTTATTCTTTCGCAATTAATGAAAATAGTGTCCCGATATTTTACAAATCTATGTATTACCTTAGTCATATAATCTAAGTAGGCTGCTAGAACTTTACCATGCTCCGTTTTATTTAAGTAATTATCAGTAGTAGGCAATGTTAGTCCGCCTTGATCAATCTATAAAAAGATTAATACTCTTTTATTTTCACTCTAATCCCTTCGGCCTTACGCCTTCGATACAAAGCAGATGCACGTTGAACTTACTTGAATAATGTGCCTGCTACTATTTCTATCGTCCTCGCTTACAGCCCAGGAGAACAAGCCCCCCATATTGTATACATTTTGCAGCACGTGCATGCTATTCTGCAGTGACCACGTGTTCACATTAAAGTTTCCGCTTATAGTCCAGCCGCCGATATTCTCCAGCAAATCTAGCATCGGTTTCGCGCCTAACGTCTCTATCGTTTCATTTACATCCATGCAAGATATAAAATACTGTTTCGCTTTCTTTTCTGCTTTTGACTTCATCTCTTGAAATGGCCTCTCTGGAAGTTTTGTTCATTGTTAAATAAAATAATTGAAATTAATTTTTCAGCTTCGTGAAGTAACTTTACTGATAATCAAAATTAAAATGATAGAATCGATTAAATATCTAAATATAATTTTTCAAACTGACAATATGTAAAAAATATTATTACAGCAATGTGTATAAAGAAAAACTGTTCAATTCAAATAATTCCTTGAAATAAAGTAGTGAATTCGAAAAAAGATATAAAAACTGACCTAGAACATTTTTCACCACTAACTGATTCTCCTGCTCCAGTTTTCCGAACGTGCCCCACATGCTTTTTCCATCGGGTATAGGATTCTTCTTAATCCAACCGCCACACGCATACTGATAGAAATCGTCGCAAGGATCGACGGAACGGTCTATACTGTTTATTATCGAGGCTGCCACAGTCACGCAATGCTCCGAAATACAGTGAGAGCCGTCTGAAAAAGGAGGATTACAAGGCTGGAATTAAATAAATCCATTTGCGCCATTGTGAAGTTTCATGAATTCTCTCTCATATTCTATGCTTTATATTTTCTTTTTACACTCTATTCTCTGGTTTGCATGAAATACATTTAAAGTAAATTCTAAAAAATTTTTTTGAATATGAAAACGGGCTCCTTTTTTATTTGGATAAAAGGATTTTTTCGATGGCACTCGCAGAAACTCATAACATTTTCTGCAAAACGTTAATAAAATTTCCTAGCTTTTCACTTTCCAAAATTTTATATTAATTTTAAGTTATATAAAAAAATTGGTTTAATTAATTCATTTTTTTTAACAATTTTCTTAAAATTTAAAAATACTAAATCAAAAAATTTGGTCTTGCCAAATACCTTAAAATACAAATCATAGTGTAATGAAAGTTTGAAACTTCGAAGAATGAAATCTACGAATTTTTTTAACTACAATTTTCTACATCGAAAGGACTAAAATAGTTTCTTGGCTTTTTTTAATAAAACATTGACTATTTAAAATAGCTTTTGACGTTTACAAAAGTAATAACGGAAAAATTATTATTATTAATCTTTAATACTAATTACCTTTAGTATGTGCGGTAATATGAAGAACCTGTGCTTCATCCCATCCGGTTTTACCGCTAATTACTATGGAGAGTATAAAAACCATAAGTAGCAATGTCATACATAGAATCACGAGACATCTTTCTAGTAGACTCCTCGATCGCCAGATTGATGAACTCTAAAATAAAGTGTCAAACATTGTATGTAAATAATAGAATGGCTGAAAATTAAATTAAGGAACTATTTAGGCTCGACTTCTGAACAGGATGTCACTTGAATTTTTTTTTAAACTTCGTATCATTTACATAATTCGACGTCATTTTTAGAATTAGTTTAAAAAACATATGCTATAACTTAATCTAAATAAACTTTTTGCGTGTTTAATTTTCGAATTCATTTTAAATAAAGCTCTACAAAATTAAATCCATATTTAAAAAACTAAATTCTTATATGTGATTTTAAAAATAAGATTAAATTGTTCTGCAATTATAAAAAATAGTGGACTCTAATGTGCAACAATAAGTGCGCAAATGAAAGACTTCACTTATTTCCCAGGTGACTTTATGGATAATGAGCTGTCTAGAATTATTTGCTCTTATAGGCAATGACAAGGAAGGTCTACTAACCGAGTGATATCGTATATGAGTTGCTGACTGGCTTATTCCCTCGCTGTTCAACGCGACGGATCCGATACTACTTGTATTGTCATCCTCAAATTCTGCTTGTTTGTACCTCATCATCTAAAAAAGTATTTTCTTATGAAATATTTCCTTAAAATTAAACATTAATTCTTCAGAAGTATTTATGAACTGTCTACTCTTAAAATTCATAAAATTTTATTTCAAATTAAAGAGACAAATATATTGCTGATATTAATCTTTAATTTAATTTATTAAATAGATTTAATCAATTTTTTTAATATTAATAATTGATTTCTTAGAAATAAAAACAGATTTTTTCAGAGATTTAGAGATTTGATGAAAGATACAAAATATATTAAATCAAGGAAATAAAAATAATAATTATTATGTATAATAAGAATAGAATATAATAAGAATTATCACAGAAACAAACTTTAAATACCAAAAAGACCTAAACAGAAATTACGCTATTTCTTTAAGAAAAAATAAGTATACATCACTACAATTCTAATCCTTATTTCTATTTAATGCAAAATATCTACATTTTTACATACTAAAGGATTTTTATAATAATAATAATGGATTATATGACAAATTTTTATATACTAAAGGGTTTTTTTATCAATAATAATAATAATCATATCGTTATACATGATTGCACATTTATAGAGTATGTATTATTAATTTCTTCAAAAAAGCCTCTACCATAATCCATAATCGCAGAGGAAATAAATAGAAAAATAGTTATATGTACAAAAAAGATATTTACTGTTTTATGTACAATAATTTATTTAATATTTATATAATTTTTGTGGAATAAAGTTTTATAAGAAATTTTATTTACGTTTACACTATTTATCTATAAAATTATGAAATTATCAAATGTTTGTTCAATAAAAATAATTTTATTTTTATCTTTAACTCGTCCTAATAGAAAATAAGCAGGGGTTGTCAGTTTAAGATTTTTTAGTAAAGCGTAATCTGAAGTTGGGAAACTGGCTAAAAACTGCGAAAGGTAAAGAAGAGAGAGCGCTTGGCTGTTCGATTAGCCTAACTGAAACTTTAAGCTTTTGTGTGTTTCAACTTTTTAAGAGTTCATAGATAAAATGGAAAATAAAAGATAAAATAAGATACCAAAAAATAGGATTGTTATATTTTCAAATAAATAAATTTTGTAAGCTTAATTCATTTTGTTATTTAAAATCATTCCCTTTTTTATTTTTAAATTTATATTGAATGTATTTAAAGTAACAGCATTTATTTATTTACTTATTTTTTTGCAAAATGTAGGTTGTGTTATTAATAGACCTCACTCAGCTTAAAGAATAATTAACCAGTTCATTGTTAAAAGACCTCACTCAGTTTAAAGAATAATTAACAAGTTCATTGTAAAAATCTGTCGTTTTTAGCTGAATTTTTAACTACAAAATATGTATGCTTAACCATGTCGGTTTAACATTTAAATAGTTAAGAAACCGCTAAAGATTCTACCAAGGCATTTATGAAAATTTACGTCTTTTTAAATACTAGGATTATTTTACGTGAAATCTGAGTTTTTGCTTTTTATTTGGGGGTACAATTTGATCCTGTTATTTAAAAGTTAGGTATCAGCTGACCTCGGTTCGAGTTAATATTATATATTTGGAAAAATTAGATTAAATAAAAAAAAACATAATTTCATTTGCATTATTAAATTAAAAAATAATATCCTGTTAGTGCAAGGTTACATATTGGGCAATATATCTGATATTTAAAGATTATTTAATAAAATAAAAGAAAACTTGAATGAAGCGCTTTTGGCCGAACATTGGCTGAATAATGGTTGAATATTGGCTGAACACTGGTCGACTATTGGCCGAATATTGGCTTAATTATGATCGAATATTAGCTGAATAATATTTGAATATTGGCCGAATATTGTCGACTGAATATTGGTCGACTAATGGTCAAAATATTGGCCAAATATTATTCGGTGAATAGTCGACCAGTTTTCGGCCCATTATTTAGCCAAAATATTCTTTTTTTAGTCAAATAGATAATACTTTTGATATTTGTATTACCAAAAATGAAATTGTAAAAATAAACCATACTTGCCTTATTTTATACTTTTGTAGATAATAATTACTTAAATATGTAAATCAAGAATTAAGGTTTATATCATCAGTCGAGAATTAGAAACTGCTCAATATTAAATTTTATTTATTTTTTCGTGGTTACATTAATTTTTATGTAAGTTATGAAAATAAGATTATTAATTCCGACAAATTTAAAATCGAATACGGGCATCATTTTTTGATTAAGTAAAATTTGTTTATAATTAATAAAACTAGAATTTAGTGAAAATATTTTTTTCTTCATAATATGTTTTCTTCAACATTGTGCGTTTAACCTAAATTAAATAAAAATTGTATCAATTTTTTAAAATGTTTTCCTTTTGGCTTGTTTCAAAAAATTAATATTTGGTTCCTACTATAGTTCTTAATGTTAATAAATAAGAAATCGTTGCAGAAAGTATCTGTAAAGTTTGAAAAACAAAAAATAAACCTTTTTGTTACTAATAACAATTATTATTTGTATTTAAAAATAAAACAAATGTTTACTGTTTTTAAATACTCTCGTCCAAATTCAGACATTACTCCATTGACGGATATTATAGGATTTTTTTGACACCTATGAATAATTAAAATCTTTGCCTTTACCAGTTCTGATGTTTCTTCATACCATTTACTTGAATATAATACATATGGAATATCGTCACCCTTCAATTTAGAGTTAAGAATTAAAAATTAGTTAAAGACTTAAATTTTTTTAAGTTTTAAATTAACTCACAGCTGATGTCATATTCTGTGCACTTTCGGCACAAACAGAAATCCTTGAATAAACTAAAACGAATATTAAAACCTGATAGACGAGTGTCGCATAATCTGTGCTCTAATAGGAATTTTCTTGTATTATTTAATCAATTAATGAACTTAAATCCGTTAATAATAATAATGATCTTACGTTTAAAATGGTTAATCCAACTCCAAAAGCATAAAACATGAAGCACATAACTGTCTTAAAAGTTATAAAGCGAACTATGTAATTTGTTTCTTTTATTAAGCTGTTAAAAATAAAAATTTGTATTATATTAATTATATTGTTATTTTTAGCAGACTTATTATAATTGATATGTATTATAAATCAATCAAATCCTTTGCTTACTATAAAACATTATAATGCTCTTGAATACAGTCCATTAAATGTTCGAAGTTTTTTGCATTCTTAAATTTATCTTCCAATATTTTTAACCGTTCAGTGCAAGTAAAAATTAATAAAATAGCAATACCGTCGAAACTCGGTATAACAGATGTAGTAAAAAAACTAACAATTTGTTGAAAGGAAAGCAATATTTTTAATCCAATAGACCCAGTTTTAAGGAATATAATTTTTGTAGTTTCAAGATTATCATTACGAATATACATGATTAAAATTATAAGGTAAAGCAAAAGTATTCCTAAATATACCAAAGCATAAAAATTTGCATACTGTTGAATAATTTTTGGCTTCTCGGCGGATAATTGTTTTTCCGCAAGATCTAGCAAAAACTAAAGATAAAATAGCCACGTATTAATTAAGTAATATAAAATTTTGGAAATATTTTATCAATTTTTTTAACAAACCTTTAAACGATCATATTGATATTTACTAAAAATCATTATTGCTGTGGATTCTAAAAGTCCGACGAATTCGAGCCAAGTCATCAAAAATACTTTAATATTTCCCTTGTTTGAGTGTAAAGTATATATACTCAATATTGACATAATTAAACAATTTAACAAACATGCAATATACATAAAATTATTTAAAAAACCCTGCCACCTAGTATACTTGGAAGATGGCCAAATCAGTAATTTTTTAGCAATAAAACTAACAACATTAAAACTTGTTTTTGGTGAAATATACAAATTCATACTCTTATTTGAACTGCATTTACATATTTATTTAATTAAGAAATAACTATTATAACAAATTTTTTATTTGTATCATGTGCATAGTTCCTTCGCAAAAACATAACTATCGGACCTAAAAAATGGCATGAGCGAAACGTACGAGTTGAATTATTATACTGTTTGCAATTTATATAGAAATGGGCCAATTTCTAATTCTAACTTATTTGCCGTCTCTTGTGTGTAATAGTTATCAAAAAGTATATTATTCCCCCTAATTTTATAACCATTATTAGGATATCATCATTTGGGTTAATTTCTTTGTGTATATTTGTGCAAATGTACTTAGACAGTTTGAACAAGTGGTTAATTAAAAATGTTTCATTGTCTATACCTTCCACCGCGTATATTAAGGTATCAATATGAGACCAATGACATAATTTGTAGTTAATTTGTTGCTCCTTAGAGGTGCCACCGTCAATTGCCAAAACCTACCACTAATAGAGAAATCAACCACCACCCCTTTTAAGATAAAGCCCAAAATACAAAATATCCAATGCACGCTTCATAACACTGGGCGGTCTTTGTTGCTAATTTATTGCTAATTTGTTACACCATACCTTAATTTGTTGCTCCAATCGTTTCCGAGAAACAATGGATACGTTAATTTAATATTAAACTAGCGTAGGCACTTTTTCTATCTCCTGACCTTATAAAGATATCAATAAGAGTATTGCGGCGTATTTTGTTGCTAATTTGTTGCTCAAAAAGCCCATTGGTTTTTAATTTTTTACTCTAGCCGATTCCTAGAAACGTAGCTGCGCTAGCTTAAAACTTAAGCTTGCACAGCCATCTCTGTAACTCCGGCTTTAATTAATATTTTTTTTTTAAACCAACGGCATATTTTGATGCTAGTGTTTTGCACAAAAGGCCAACTGATTTTGAATTTGTTGCTTCAGCCGATTCCCGGAAACGTGGCCCGAGCCAGCTGAAAACCTGAGGTGGCACAGCCACCTCTTTAACTCCGGCCCTAATATTCTTGTTTCTGCATGAAACCAATGGCATAATATATTTTGTTGCTAATTTGTTGCTCAAGTTTTAAGATCGCGCGGGCTACGTTTCAAATGGGCTTTTTGAGCAACAAATTATCAATAAAATATGCCGCTGGTTTCATGCAGAAACAATAATTAGGGCCGGAGTTACAAAGGTGGCTGTTCTAGCTAAGTTTTAAGCCAGTGCGGGCCACGTTTCTATGAATCCACTGAAGCAATAAAATAAAAACCAATTTACTTTTTATGCAAAACACGAACAGCAAAATATGCCATTTGTTATATAAAAAAAATATTAATGGAGTTACAGAGGTTGCTGTGCTAGTTTCAGTTTTAAGCTAGCGCGAGTCACGTCTGGGAAATTAAAAACCAATGGGCTTTTTGAGTAAAAAATTAACTTCGAAATAATATGCCGCTTTTCTCGTGTTGGTATCTTTATAAAGGTCAGGAGATAAAAAGAGTGGGTACGCTAGCTTAATATTAAATTAACGTATCCATTGTTTCTCGGAAACGGCTGGAGCAACCAATTCGGGTATATGGCGTAACAAATTCGCAACAAATTAGTAACAAAATATGTATATGGTTTGATTATGGGCTTATAAAGTGGCTACGCTAGCTTAATATACGTCCTTCCGCTCTTTTCCGTAACGTAAAAAAAAACATTTTGCGGATTTTTTGTTATATTAGAAATGACCTCAAAAAAATAAATAAATAAATAAATAAATAAAAAAATAAAAATAAAAAATAAAAAAAAATATAAAAAATTGACAAAAGTCAAGCACGTAGCAAGAGGAAGTGAATTTACCTGATTTTTTTTAGAGCTTTTGTAGGTTCTCTTTAAAATAAGAAAATCAAAATTTTTAAATTGCCAAGGATTTTAAACAAAAAGAAAAAACTTATAATATTTTTAAAATATATATTTCAGCTATAACTGATAAGAAATAGCAATTAATCAGTTTCCATTGGTGGATCGCATTAAAAAATAAAAAAAAAACCTTTTACCAATTTTTTTTCTGCAGCAAACGCACGTACAGGTGTTTCAAAACATCTGAAAAAGTTCAAGAGTTTTTTTCCTGTTGACTATACGACCGCACTCCTAGATTCCTAAATTTTTTATAGCACTAGCGACATCACGCGCGCTTTATTTATATTAATGTCAAATTTAAAGCTCAACATGAAATATATTATATTTATAGTTCTTTTTATTTAATTTTAAATAAGAATCACACAAAACTTTCTCTTACATGTAATTCATGAAATCAATAAAAATTTCATCAAGGCATTTTTTATATTATTAACTTCAAATTATTGATGTAATATTTAACGTCTTATTTATTTTAAATTTAATTTATAATATAAATCAATGTTGTCAACTATTTTAAACAATTTTTCTTCAAGTACATTTATTTAATAAATTTATTATTATTCACTAGCTACGGTAATTCGACTTATCTTTAACATTCAAATTTTCTATTTTTTTAAACTAAATAAATAAAAAATTAGACTCAGTCCTCGTCGAAAGTTTTGAACACGTATTGTCAGAACATGCTCCAATAGTGGTAGGTTAGAATCTTCTTATAATCGTATTTTTCATGCCTAAAAGTATTGAAGAAATTATCAATAATTATAAATAAAAAATCGTAAAAAAAAACAATATTATATGAATTACATGTAAGGTATTGCGGTATACAAATCAAGAGACAAAACTTTAAATTTCCATGCTTAATTTTTTTCGCGCTTTTTCACATGCTCAACCAATCGCAATGCTGGATGTCGGCGACTCATCGTTTTTTTTTAAGGAAGGAAAAGAAAATGAAAGAAACAGATTATTTAGTTTTCCGTAATAAGAAAGATCAATAATTGAAAGATTGAAAGCCAGCGAGTTGTTTTTCGCGTGCTTATTTTGGCTTGTGCAACTAATTCCGGAGCTTACAAAAGCCCCTTGGTCCTACACTAATATACCTCGCGAATTGGCCTGTTTCCGTGATCGGTGACCTCTACGGCAAATTAATTGCGCGTTGGGCTCCGCTGAAATCCGCACTTCGCGGGTTTTGCAGTTGCTGCCTTATAACCGCGTCCACGTTTATGTAGAACACACTTGCGTAAACTCTGACACGAACACGAGCGGGCGCATCTGCCACCCAGTAGCATCTGGTGCAAAAGCCAGAGCTTTACGAGCAGTGCGCTGTAATACATGTATATTTCAGTCCCGTCTAAAAATATCTTTCATTTTCGGCATCCTATACCTTTCTCGCTCCCTCTTTCTTTCTATTTTTCTTTTCCAACTCCCGTCGCTGTAAAGGCCTAATAACTTATCTCGAGCGGTTCTCGTTCCTTTATGCGTGCAAGCTCAAGTGGTCGATGTATCGTTGATTTGAGTTCATGATTTTAAGCGCAGTTCGAGGGCACCTGTTATAAACACCCCGATTTCCGTAGGCTTTTAGGGAAGAGTCGAAAACGGTTCAAAATACGGGCAAGGAAATCAGTGGACATATACTGGCTGCGATAAAAGAGATAAATAGTAAATGAGATATCGAATCGAACTCTAATGTTTGCGTAAACTAAGTTATTTGTTTTGTTATGGCCGTGAAATCGAACTGCAGTAACCTTTCTAGTATAGATTCATTTATTTTCTGAACCAGATTTGCATAACTTAGTCAGTTGATTTATCGTTGGCATCAATTTTAACAATTATGTCTAAATTGAATTCAAAATACTATCTAATTTCTGTTATCAGAACCTTTTGCAAAACAAATGTTGTTTTGCTAAGCTACGAATAACGTTTGTCGAAACTGTGTATGTAGACGATGCTATTGTAATGCAATCTTTTCCATGGAACATTTCGAGTCAATAAGCGTATGAATAGAATAGTCTGATTATCAATGTATTATACCGAAGTCTATTTTAATTTGAAAATACTTAGAAATTTCTTGTTGAAAAGTACATGCAGTGTTTCTTTAAATACTTTTTTATTAGAATTAAAAAAATTATAACATTTCCCGGGATTATACTTTCTTTCGATAACATTAAATAACGATACTTATCACTTTTACAAATCATTTCAAAAAGTAAATTTTTTTTTTTTTTTTTGTTAAAAGTCGAACAACCATTTATAACTCACTACCAAGAAAACACAGAGATATCAATAAAGGATGTTAAATGATAACTAAAAATAACATTTTCCAGCAGCGTACGCAAAGCTTTTATTTTAAGCCGAGCGATTTTTATCAGGAAAACTTATTTCTAGAAGAAAAACAGGCATACTTATCGATATAAGGTGAGAAATATCGAGTGCGACGTCTTATATATATCAAACTCGGCGAACGGGAAACTTATCGGCCTCTACATTTTCGCGCGAGAGAGCGTGCGTCCCCTTGGCTTCTCTCCCCGGTGCTTGAGCTCGAGGCGAAGAGAGGCGAGAGAGAAGAGAAGAAAAGCACAGTAGGCGGCGGTCTCTCGCGGACGGTCCTCTCGGCACTCGCGTCGCGAGCACGCGCGTGTCAGCAGGAGGGAGGCCGGACGACTGTCGGAGGCTGCGGAAAAGCCAGCGCGAGATGAGCTGCAAACGGGCAAGTCGCAGCCGCTGGCACGTGACGCGCCGTGTAGCGGAAAAGGCCGATGGCGAGGCTATATCGGCCAAGAGACCGCAGGCGCGCGCGTGCAGCCCCCCCATCGACGTCCTATCGAAAGCACTTTTCCTCGAGCTTTTCCGCAGCCAGCGGAGCAGGCCGAAAGCGATTTAGTTTGGGCTGGCGCTTGTGAATTATGCAACGTTTTTTTCAGATCAAGTCTAAATAATACATCGGTTTTTTAAATGAAGCTCACGAGTTATCGTCAAGATAACGAAATTTCAGGACGGTTAGTGGATTTGACAAGATAATTGCATTTAGAATTTGCTTAGGAAACGTGGGAAGCTGATCGTGTTTGATTTCAAAGTAAATTGGAAAAATTGTAACTTTGAAATATTTTTAAAAAACACTTGAAAGAATTCTTTTAACAACAGATTGCATTGTGAAGGATTCTTTTAGAGTAACAATATTTAAAATTTACTATTATTCGAACATCAGCTGTGATCTGCATCCATAGAAAAGTTCCAAGCATAACGAAGCGCAATAACGACTGGACTTTTCTAATAAATTCGTTTACTTTTGTTTTCGAAATAAAAAGGAAAACTTTTAAAGTGATTTATATAGACTTACGGATAGTAAATGCTATTAAATCATCAATTAATGTGTTAAACTGTTAAATTAGACTTTTAAAATTGCAGGCTTTACCAATTGTGGGAATGTGAGTAAAGGGTAGATGCAGGTGAGTATAAATAATACAACTGAGTGAATTTAACTCTATATATTCTCTCTTACGGATACAATTATGAATTTAAGTTTAAGTCTAGGGTTACGTTCTCTCCGTTCTTCACTCAGTG